>JABACO010000005.1:11022483-11142483 GCA_013339895.1 Ephydatia muelleri
TCCCCCCCCCCCCCCCTCAATATGTATCTGTGTGGTCATTCAGCACTGGTGGGTCTCCCATGGATAACCTGATGAGCAATCGATGAAGCCAAGGAGTCATGTATAATCTGGCATCACAAACTGAGGATCTGCAGTGTCAGTTATGGTTGTGGTGATAGCCACAGTGACCGTGACACAGGAAGGAAGTACAGTATTGGGATAAAATATTGATTAACATCATTATTTATTTATTCCTTACATGTAGGGCATTTTAGAAGTATGTGAGATAGTGTTCCTTCCCCACTTTAGTGCCCATATATCATCATAGTCTCTTAACATACATGTATGTTGGAATGAGTATCATTTCTTTGTCTAAGTCATTATCATTGTCTTCAGAACTCTCAGCTAAATCACATTACCATAGCTAGCTTCATTTGTGCTACCTTTACACTCATATTCTGCACCATCTGTATTGTCATAGCAGTTGTATATTGTACATTATAAAAATATGATTTTACATATGCACTATCTGCTCTTTGAAGCGATCAGGTGCCACATGAAAGTTGGTGACTCTATCACCAACAGCAAAACAGTTAAACTGGTATTATGAACTGCATTGGGTGTGTTAACATTCACAATTTGGAAACTCATATTGAATGTTCCACCTCCCTTGCCCCCTTCAATCTTTATCTACACCTCACTGGCTGGTATAAACCCTTCATGCCAGGTAAGCCTGCCAGCTCTGCAACCATGAGTAAGAGCATTTGTATTTCACTCTTACCTTTTATTTTCATTTGAGAAGTGGACAACCTTATCTACCAGATGGGGAATGTAAACTAAAGGAGCTCCTTTGATTTCACCTCTACGTGAAGGATGTGAAAATGTAAAGGGGGCAACCTCTCCTTTGAGGTTATCACCCACAATGTGGCTGGAGATGTGAGGCATCCTTTCCTCACCAGCCAGATGAATCCCTGATGATTTCAGCCATTGCTGCATGCATTTATGATTTCATACCGTCTTAGAAGTCTCAATTTATTCCATGCACGGTATAGCAAGACCAGCCTTTATTGCCAATCTCAATGGATAATGAGATGCCTGCAGTAGCCAAAAAATATTGTCGCTCTTCATCACTGAGGGTGAGAACTTTTTTGGATGAGGGCAGATGACTGACAATATCAGCAGCCATTTACTTTGTTCACAAATGTTATGGAAAAAGAAGCTCTGTTTTTGCAATCATTTTGCACTTCCGTGAGATAATACAATATTTTGTCAACCTGTTTTTTTTAATTATTTTTATTGACAAAGTTGAGTGTGAATATGTAGCTTATCATATCTTGGCAGTGCTGTAAAGGCCAATTATAATCATATTTCACCATACTTTGAACAACAGGAATGTGGGCACGAAACTCACTCAATGATTGTTCCATCTGAAGCCTTCTGATGGTGGGCTAAAATAGTGCATGCATGCTGGCATTGTGTGCAGTAGTTTGTGAAAATAAAATACGGATGTCATTATAATCAGGCTCATTAGTGTAGGTTGGAATCAAATACTCACTGCTGAATACTCTGTGTACTCCTACACTTGCACTGCTGTCATCAGAGTGATCTGATGCATCGCAATCCTCATAATGACATGTATCACATACTACACATGAACACAAGCTGTTGGTATTCTCTCCACAAAATTTCAAATATACTGCACATACCGTCTTTTTGAAGACTTCTTTTTGAAGTCCATCACTTGAATGTTCTTCAATAATGGCAACAGTATCAATTATGTCTTCATCAGCCTGCACACCACCATTATGGAGTATGTATAGTTCGCTTGACTTATCTGCTTTTAGGCATGCTACTTCTAAGGTAATTTATTGCACCTTCGAAACATCTTTCAATGCTTAATTTGGAGAACTGCCTTCCATTAGATACAGGATTCCTTCAGAGAGGCTCAATTTGTATCTGAATTTATTCATCATGTCCTTGGGTGTTCAAAATTCTATACAACTAAACATATCAACTATATTCAGACATTACCTGACTATGCAGGCATGGCAAACCGTCAGCCTGCAATCGTACTGACTGCTGAGAGATTAATATTGAACGAAATAAAGCACTTTACTTCATAAAGAAGTGCCACAATCATATGAATTTGTTTGAGCTGGTGAACCATTGGTCTATAAAAAAATTACATCACTTTTGAATCTAAATTTTTACATTGCATTGTGCGAACATGTTCACATTCATACCTTCGAGTCATTGTATCTCCATTGTGATAATGACAGTCTTTGCTGTGAGTGATGATAAACTTCAGTGCATAGGAACATCCTTAAACGACACTTGTTATATGCATGCCTAAATACAACACTCTAACCATATCCAATTGACAGCATCATCATATGATTCATGCAATGGACCAAAGCAATCTATGTGGATGAACCACCTGTCAGGATGCCCCAATTAAATGAGAATTCTGAAACTTCAATTTCAATTTTACCAACCATTAAGCACCAATGTTAGGCCTTGTGCACAGGGATCAGTAGCACATCATGCATCATGCAATATAATTACCTGCATGTGCCATCAAATGTGTTACTTATACGTATTAGGTCCTTCCACATTAGGTAAAACGAATGTATCGAGATAGCCCACATTGACTCAGATAAATTTCTCTCTGGCCAGACACCACAAGAAAGCATGGTACATGATGAAATTCTATCCACAGTCTGTTTAAGGAGGGATGAATAGTGAAGGCGATGTAAATTAAGATGAGTGGTAGCTCAATACTATTAAACAACGAAGTGCTTGCTTCTTGATAATTGTCGTGAATAACTCCAAACATCTGCAAATCATATATGATTATTATAAGGTGCCCTCAAAAAGAATACACTTACATTTGTCTGTGTCAATAATGTTTCAATTTATAGCCATGACTCCTTCACTGCAGCCATTTTGTGATCCATTAATGCAGAAACTTAGCTTCAGTCTGGACAGTTATTTCTAATAGAGGAAATTGATTGTGAATGTGCTGCAAACTCAGTAGACACACGATAACGTTTCGCACTGCTCTAAAGCTGTTGCATTAGGTCAAAGAAGCTTGTGTTAAGTGCTGTCAAGCACATTGAAGGCATTCCTGGTCACAGATAAAAGCAAAACTCAGTGCAAGCATTTGTACAGAGTCTTGGATTTGCCTTGCAACATCAGCAACAATGGTGTGCAACTAAGAGCTTGCAAAACTGAATTCAGCCAGCAAAGATTGGAGTTATTTTTCAGTAGTCCTACATTATTTTTTTTACTTCAATCTATTCCCTAATTCCTGTTTTTCATTCTTTTGTGCACATAGTGTCTCACCAACTGGTGATGGTGGTGATAATGACAATGGTGATATTGATGATTATGATGATGGGGATAGTAGAGGTTGTGATAAAAGTGGGATGGGGGCAATATTGATGAGGTACAGTAGGATTTAATATTGGTGATGATGTATGGAGATGGTCATTATCTGATTGCTGTTAAGAGAGATGGTGAGGACATTGTCAGGTTATGAAGCATGGTAGATTACACAGTTTGCTGCAATTTATAAATGCTTACCATAATTATTGCATCAATTTTTTTGTGAAGGAAATGGTCTACAAATGTAAGATTCAGTGTTATGCCTGTGTTGTGGTGCCATTATTTCATGTGATTGTTCTTACCTAATATTCTCATCATTAATTATTAAATGCATCAATGCTTTGGGGGGCTACTGATAGAACCATGGGGTCTTTTCATCTCAGCACTTTGTTCATTCCACTTTTCTTTGAGAGGAAGAGATGGCTTTCTTTGCAGTGATTTCTATACAAAAAGGAAACATTGACCTTATTCAGACTACATTACTAACAGAAGTAAAAACCTGTGAACATTTTTTGACAGGTTCATCTTTTCTAAATATAGTTAATCCACGCTTCAATTAGCAGTTCATGTCGTTTTTGTCATAAATGTGCAATTCAATATTTACACAGTATTGTACATCTACTAACAGACTCACCAAAGAGATGGAATCTAAATCTTTGTCTTCTTTGTGACAGCTCAAATCACCTGTTGAAATGTATGTATTAGGTTTAGCTAAATAATTTTTACCAAGCATCAGGCATGTCCACAATGGGGCCATTGGCATCCACTTTTCAAGAATAGCTTCAAAAGCTGTGGCTGATAATATTCATTTTTTTACCTCTCCCACTGATTTTGTGCACAGTTTAGCCATTGTGCGGTGGAAGTATGCTCCAAAAGGTTGCAGGAATAGAGAGCTGTCAGCAATATCTTTTATGTCATCCACAGTTTCTTCTGTATTGCAATATTCAGTTTTATCAGGCAAAGGTAAGGCTTCTTTATTAAGAGAGTTAATAACACTAACGTACAATTGCATGCTTTTCTTGTATCTGATGATTCCATTTTTGAACACTACGACACTTTTAACAATCCTAATCTCCTCACCAACTCCTTCAAAGTTGTGGAATTTAGAAGGGTAGAAAAGCAATACATAAATGTATATTGCTTCTTCTGAAACCTATGGTAAAACAATAAATGCACAAGTTTACATATAACTAACCATCTTTTGCAATTAATTCATCACATGGCTGGTACAGGCATGTGGGTATAGTTTTTCAACTTCCTTGGCAGTTCCGGCTCCAGTGCTGATACAAAATGTTCTATGGAGATAGTCTTTTAAAGACAAATGGCTACATTGTAAGCATTGCCTCAGGGTGTATATTTGATCATTAATCAATTCATGCTCAAATCCTCTTGTTGCACTGGCGATACTACCACCACAACCTGGGTTCATCATTAGTTGCTTCCTCACAAGAAACATTGCCTTAAGCAATGTTTCCAAACTTATTGCATAAAATCTCATGTTGTGTATTATTGATTATCTAAGGTGCCTTGGTTCTTCTCTGAACGTGAATATCAACATTTGTACACAGTTTAGATGTACTTGGGGGGTGGGTATGAGCCCAGAGACAGCTCTGGCAACCAAATACCAATATCCATTAGGGCCTGACCTTGAAGAGGATAGTGGAGGTAGTTTGCTGGATCAATGAAGTAATTCTTTTCGTCTACAATCATTCGATACTGAATTTACCATTTATGTACCATGGCCACAATGCCTTACCAATGTTGAATCATCACTACAATGACTAGTTCTGACCAGTGCAAATATAAGTACCACTCTCAGAATATTCTAGAACAGGATTATTAGAAAATAACTCATTTGAACTTTTAAGCAATAAAATAAACACCATTGAAGATCATAATGCACACAATGCTCCTGACAAAAAGGCAACGATATTACAATGCAGCACAGTGGTTTAAAAATAGGGGTCATGTAGAAATTAGTAAATTTAGAAAAATAAGTAATTATTCTTATTATGTGTTACAAGATCAAGATACGTTTATTATTAATCAAGATTAATGATTATGAGTTAAATATTTCAAGCCAAAATAATCGAGTTCTATTTCATTTGAATATCATTAGTATTAATATCCTAAATATGTTTGCAAACATCCTTATTAGTTTACACAAGTGACTTAAAAAAAGAAACACTATGTATATGAATCTTACTACATAAAAATCAAAAATGTAAAATCAAGAATTAACAAATATGGTTTGAATGCTGCATGCTGACAAAGTTCAGATCATGTTCTCCTGATCCTGCATCTGCAAACATGCAGGCAAGCAGAGATGTTCTTCCAAAGACAAGCAACTTGATCTTGCATGCTTTTGTGTACAATACTCAAGACTTTATGTACAAGACTTTGTGTCTCAAGCTCCTCTGAGTCAGCCTCTTCCTCCTCGAAATTTGACTGTTCATTTTCTGGTAAATCTGACTGATCACTATCAAAAAATGTCTCTAGCTTAAAGTTCTAAAAGGTTTCCTTAGATTGCTCACTCTTCCTGGCTCTACTAAGTTTTGCCCACTTCCATCGAAGATTCAATTCACCCACTTTTTTTTTCATCCTCTCATTTGGTCTTCATTGGCAACGAATTTTTCATCAGTGATGAATTGTTCTGCTGCCTCGGTATTAATTCTAAACCGCTTTACATATCTCTCCCAAGCACCATCGTGTATTTTACGTTTACCAGTATCTTCAACCTCTTCAGCCATAAACGAGCAGCCGTCAAAGAACAAAACGAAATGAACGAACAAACGAACGAAACTCTAACTTTGATCACCGATGCGCAGAAAGGATAAAATCACTTCAAAACTAGCCGTTACAATCGTTTGCACTCACATCTTAAATACAGTACATGCGCCGCAGGCCAGCACGCACACACAGGCCTCTACGCAATGAACAAAACACGAGCTGTATTGTTTAATTGTCCGCACACAACAAAAGGACAGCGCGGCGTAGCGTTGTGAAAGGCCCAGGTGCCAGAAAGTCTCGTAAGTCTTATTCCCACGGTCCACTCTTGTGTTAAAATGTATGTTATTATAAACATGGCGCTGTGTATACCGCTGTTGTTTTTAACTTCTGTCGCTCTAACTTAGAACGCGGCGAGAGGCGGCGCCTATGTTGCTAGTGCCAAATGGTAGTTAATCGTAGGTATGTGTCATATATATAGCCCAGATGGCTGTAGATTCGACCAGCCATGAGTTTAAACTCGGTACGAGTACAATTTGTTAATAATTTTTGTGGAAAAACTTAAAGAATTCATGTGCTCAATATTACAAAACACTACAAATTAGTATCATTGGAAATAGGAGACAAAATGCTATGTAGTACACATATATATAACTCAATCCTTTAAGATTGCAGCAAAATATAATTACAATTACACTTTTAATAAAATTCTCCTTATTTATGCATTGGCAGACTGTCACTTATTTAACCATAAACAGTATGGAAATTTTTCCTGCAGATTATAGTGCTGCAAGGTGTTATAAAAATAATAATAAATAAAAACATATACATTATACCTACGGGGGTCCTAACCCCCTGTGTGCAGGTCCTAAACTAGCATCCTATAGGTGTCTTGAGCACTATGACATTATGGGGTCAGCTGCTTTATAAAAGAGTCATTCAGAAAACCATCACATGACATCATTGACATTGAAGTGTCTAAAGTTGCAAGCACAGAGTACAGGCACAATTGCATGTATTAGTAAAGGAATAGTTAAGACATGGTTAGTGAGTGCGCACTCAAAGCAGCTGTGCAGTTGAAGTTGGCATTCCAGTCTCCTGGGCTGGGAGAGAGAGGTGTGAGTGAAGTGCCTAAAAGCACCCAAAGTTGCAAGCACAGTGTACAGGCAAAATGGCGGGGATTAGTAAAGAAATAGGTAGACATGGTTGATGAGTACCTACCCAAATCATCTGTGCAGTTGAAGTTGGTATTTGGGCTGGAGAAGGAAGAGTGACATCATCGAAAATTGAAGTGCAAAAAGTGCCTAACTTAGGCAGCTTCTATAGTCAGAGAGTGCAGGGTTCACTTGATCAGCATGCCATTATTCAATGTTGCACGCGCAGGGTACAAGTAACAGGCATGACAGACAATCGCAAGGTTAGTGGGTACATAATGACGTCACCAACTTGCAACTCTAGATGTACATCATATTACTTACTACTATTGTATCAGTTGTTTTTACTACTGATCTGCCCATTGCCAAGGGAATGGCCAAATTCAAGCTTTCAAGACCAAAAGAACATTGTGTACTCTTCACTTAAAAAGTGGAAAGAACAAAGTGGATAAGCGTTAAGAAGCATAAAAAACGATATACCGTTACGTAGCACGTTTTGAAATGGGGTCCCACACCCATTAAAGAAATGTAGCCTCTCGTGATAGTTATATGTGGCTTTGAACTGTAAGTGCAATGCATTTCGAGATACTGTATTCAGTTTTGTTTTCATGTGTGCAATCACACCTTGCATGTGGCTCCCAAACGATTCGACTTTGGTGTTTAAAATGTTGTGCTTTTGTATCTGAATCAGTGCAACAAACCTACAAAATATTGCAAAAAATTTAGACATAGGTGTCAATAATTGTGGACCGCGTGAGACCGAGAATTAGTTATTTGACCGCAGGTAAACAAATTATTTTTTTTAAAACTTAAATGACGCGCCACGCAGCCGAGGTGGTACGTGATGGATTGGGACTAACTGTATGCCAGCTTCTATTACGAAGGTCAGCGTATCACATACATTGTCCGTTGCCTTTTCTTTTGTCGTCTTTTTTGTTTTTTTTGCTTATGTTTTCACACGTGGACTTGCATAGCAACCAGAGATATTATCTCTGATAGAACTACATCGTGCACGCCAACACTTCCTAAATAAAAATTAATCGGACGGGCAGGAAAGCAATCCCTCCTGTCCACCCTCTCAGTTTCCAAAATGAACCCCGCTGCCGTACCCGGAATCAACGTGCTATTAGCAAGCATGGAATTGGCAGATAATTAGAACCTCCGTCGTCGGAAGCCATAATTACACATCCGTTTGTATATCGCGTTTGGTACTGAGAATGCCTATAAAATTGCGTTACCTCCTTTTGTGATCCTGTGGTTCCTACAACTGTACATTCGACATGATGTGTGAGCCGGTCTGCGGCTCCAGTGATGCATGTATAAAGAGGTACTACACACGTCAGAGTTGCATTTGTCTTCAAAAGCCTAAGCTAAAATGCATGTCATGCTCAACAGTAAGCATTGCATGCTGTACATATTGACAAATCACTTGTGCAAAATATATTAAAGGTGCTTCAAATAATGTGTGTTCCTTATACAGATTCATTGATATGCCTACGTATCTGGTCTTCTTTATCACTACCATAGTGCAAGTGTGGGGACAGGGGGACTTCATTGGTCCAAAGTGCACACTACACATTTTGTCACTCTTGCCATACCCAAAAGGCACACCCGCACCATATAGCATGCGGTACAGTGACGGACCAGATATAGTACCAGCAGGATACCTAGCTGTTGAAATGATCAACAACAGGTCCAATATTCTCAAGGACTATAATCTTGAACTCATTGAGGGTCATGATGGATGTGGCAATAAAAGAAGCACTCCTGTGGAAAATTTGCTTCTCCAGAACATATTCTACAGTGGAAAGAACATAGTTGGCATTGCAGGACCACGATGTTATACTTCAGCTGCTGTAGCTGGATTAATCACTGCTAAAGACGGAATTGCATTAGTTAATGTTCATACAAGCAGTCTTTTCAACTTGGGCAACACAAACCTGTATCCTTATTCATTTGGTGCCACACCCTCCATAGAAAGATTTGTAGAGGCGTATGTTGCACTCATGAAATTAAACAAATGGAGACATGTTGGAGCTTTATTTCAAGATGATGCAGGTTCTTACTCTGTGTTTGAGAGTCTGAATTCCAAGTTGAGTCAGATGAGTGGCTATGTGATGTCATTCTCCTCAGTCATTACAGAGAGTTATCTGCCATTGGACTCACTGCAGGCATCATCAGCACGGGCCATTTGATTAGTGCCAGCTCCAATTTAGCAAGAATGCTTATGTGCATAGCTTACACCCAAGGGTGCAGTATTTCCCCAGTATCAGTGGACGTTTCTATACAGAGTACCTGCAGAGTTTGTTGACATTGCATTTAAATATGGAGGGACAACATTCAATTGCAGCCGTACCAATTTACTTCAGGCTCTGGAGAACTCAATTGTCATCACTTTCAGTTTTGAAACCAAATTCAGGCGATTGGAACAAGACAGGCATATCAGGGTTAACATATCCTCAATACAAACAGGAGTATGCTAGAGCAGTTCAACGTTATAGCGATGGCTTTTATGGTCCACCTGTAAGAATTGCTAATACACTTTGTGGGGTAACCCGTTTCATGATGCTATTTGGATCTTGGCATTGGCCTTGAATGCTACTGATACAAGACTAAAGGAATATAATAAGAGCTTGTGTGATTTTACATATGGACAACCAAGTATAACACTTATGATTCAAGAAGAGATTTCAAGACTTGACTTTCTGGGTGTTGGTGGAAGAATTGTTTATAGTAACTTCAGTAGATTTACCCCAGGTATGGTCACAATGTGGCAAGTCATCTCCAACACCTTGCAGCCCTTGGGGAATTTTATTGATGATGATATTTTACAGATTACAGGGCAGCTGAATAATGGCACTATCCTTAATCGTCAAGAAGAAAAATTCCAATTAAATTCAGTGCTATCAGTTATTTTCCTGATTTTTTCTGTTGCAGCAGTGATTTTCACAGCTGTATTTAATGTCCTCAATATAATCTTTCGACAGTATGAGTCAATGAAGGCTCCAGTCATCGCCTGAACCATCTGGCTTATGCTGGGGTCTACTTACTGTCTATGACTGTTATAATGCTGACACTAACAGAAGGATTTTATCTACCCCTATCTGTGAAAAACATTATGCAATGGTGCATGTCCCTTGGGTGTCTTCTATTGGTTTTACTGCTGTTTATGCAACTGTGGCTGTCAAACTATTTCGGATTTACAAATTGCATGCTTATTGTAGAAGTACAGAAAATTTTCAAAAGCCTTTTGAAAGCAAAATGTTGAGAGATTCACTTCTGTTGGAAGCAATTGCAGCTCTTATTGTACACTGTAAAAATAAAAAAGAGCGACTAGCACTCCAAAAAGCGGAGTAACAGTCGCGCTCAATATAGCATCCCGAAGCTGGACTGATACGTACTCCGCCCCTAGTGGAGTGTATGTGACCCAGGGCCAGTGAGAGCCGTACTGAGGCCCAGGGTAACAGAGCGTTTGGGGCCCCATAGGCCCCATAAAACCTGACTCACCACCATTTGTAACTCGCATGCAAATGGATAGCTAACGCATGGCATTTCGTGTTATGATGCATGTGGATACAGGTAGTTGTCTTCAACAAACATAATTGTGCATAATTGAGCAAATGATGCATGGAATAAATATTACAAAGGTATTCTTTCTCGAAGCACCGAGTCATATTTAACAGTTCTGGCTAAGTCGACTCGATACAAAGTAGGAAAAGGACCTGCAACCACTCTTGTGTCATAGTGGAACGCGTATAGTTCTTTATTCTTTTTAGCTGGCTAAAACTTCTTTCTGCAGAGGCAACAGTTGCAGGCAAGGTGCAAAATATTAGCCCTGTTCTCGTTGGTACCTAGGTTCACATGCCCTGTTCTCGTTGGTACCTAGGTTCACATGCCCTGTTCTCGTTGGTACCTAGGTTCACATGCCCTGTTCTCGTTGGTACCTAGGTTCACATCATCAGACGCATCCGACTGAAAAACGATCACAAGACTATTTCAAGTCCACCTCTGTCATTGTTTTTTACTTGTACAAGAACCCAAATAGATCATCAATGCGTTTTACAGCGTCCAAACGGCACGTCAATCCCTGTATAACGGGGTCAATTAGACAATAGAATACGCCCTGCACGGTAGCTGCTGGTGGAAAAACTAGAAAACTGTGTCAGCTTGGTAACTTCGCATCTTTCTCTCTTTCTTCTTGTGCTCACTTCCGTTTACTTGCTCCACTTTCAAATCGCCGCATAGTTGCAGTTAATAGCTAAACGTGAATAAATAGAGAAGCGCCCGCCCATATTAATTAGCAAACCGTACCCCCCCCCCCCCCCCCCCCCCCCCCCCCCTCACCGGCTCTGATGCCAACTTAAAGGAGGAGTTGCTGTGTAAATACACGGCGTATTGCCCATCAATGACGCACACCCGCGGGCTCTCCATTCTCTCGTATAAAACACGTCGGTCTGCTCTCATTAAACGCGTGGAAAGAAAGCCCTACGCCCCAAAACATTGAAATGGTTGCGTAATCCCACAGCAACTACCCTGACCGTCGTGCTTGTGCACATGCAGCTAACTCCGACCGCTTGAGTTCAATAATAGATAGGGACGCTCGGGAACTGAAATACACTGAGACAAAACTGTCAAGGTAAAGTGAACAACATGTGCTATCTATTTTGTGTACATGGTATATAGTGTCTACGAATTTTCTGAAGTAGTTTTGGAGTCTTTTGAAATGTGCCAATATTACGAGTTACCGCGCTATTGTATATACTTGTACCAGGATACATGAAACATAATATTATACGTGTGCATTACATGGCAAATACTATACGAGTGAGTTTTGATCATCTAGTATATTTTTAGAACTGTTAAGAAACGTGGCCAAACATGTTCGGTCACGCCATTTGGGAAGCCTTCTGCACAGCAGGATTTTTCAAACGTGTCCTCCAATTTTTCATACGGACTGAAATACAAACTTCCAGGCTGGGTTTAATGAACAAAATCCAGGATGGTTTCAAACACACACACAGTGCATTCAAGGCTTTTCCATCTGGAATTTAGTATCCAGTGCGGAAAAGTCTTCTAACCACCATGGATTAAAATCCACGATTGATGGCTGGGAGTTCATCTAAAAGTTTCTAACTTCGTCCTGTGATTATTACTAAATACATATGACAGTAGGGGATGAGGAGACTACAGCTGAAATCGTGGTACTTGAGCATATAATTATTTCAGTATTTCAATGTTTGGCATTAGTTTTTGGGAAAAGGGTGAATGATATCACACATTTGATTGCATTGAAAAGTTGATAAACTACGTGACAAAAAATATCGAACGTGTGAAGTTGTCACGTGACTTCGTAATTATTCAGCATTTTCGTTTGAGCAACCTGTTCAATACGAACGTTTTTTGTTATTTTCTGCACCGTTACGCGACGAATTGTTTTAAAAAGTGTTATATATATACTATGTCAACGGCTCTATCGATCGTTCGAGTCAAAATTCCAACGTGGTACACCGTTAGAGTTTTAATCTCAAATAAGTGCTGTTTAGAGATAGTAAAAATTTCTAGATACTTTTACCAACAAGAATTCCTTATGGGCATCGCTTTAGCTTTTATAGATACAAAAGAGGTGTCTGCACTAGAAGCACCCAACCAACCTGTTACCTGTTCGCTAGAACAGCCATCCAAACTTTAGACTTTGATTGTCGTCCATTTTCAAATGAATAACGTTTTAATTATTCACGTTATTAATGACAAAATGCATGGCTGGCTGTTCTTTTCAGAGCCAAACTCAGAGCCCTTCGTCAATTCGAGCAACACGAAGAGCTAGCGTTGCAGCGTCAGAAGTTTGGGAAGCTTTTAACACCGGTTCCGTGAGAATTTGATACTTTTTTGGCCTATTTTGTCGAACTCACGTTTTGGAAAATTAGTCGGAACGGTACCAATAGCCACAAAGTTCGGTGTACTAAGTAGTTCAACTCTTTAGACGATGTTTGGAGCTGCTGCCATCCTTGCAACTACTTCCTCTGAGGACCTACATTTTTTTAGAGTCGAGAGGGTATAAGGCCGTTACCGGAAACGGGACACTTTTTTCTGACAAGGTTTCTGAGTTTAAAAATAGTATAGAAATGCTCATCTGGATCGGATAGCTAGCGCTTGAGAAAATTCTGGCAGTCATCTATCATGCTAGCGTCGAAACAGACACTAACACCTCTTTGGTTCTCGACTCCGGACCCAAATGTTGGTCGTGCACAGGCCCAAACGTCTAATATTTGGCCACACGTAAGCGTTAATGACGTCACGCAGGTTTCAGTTACACACTTACGTCACTATGTAGTTGCTATTTATGTAATACGTTGCTATAAATATATACAGCACGTAAGCCTCCCGTTGTTCGTTCCCGTCCGGTTATGGATCATCTCGTACCCAGACAAAAATCGTCTATAATTATCTACGCAAGTCCTCGAACGAGGTAAACAACTGTAAGTGCGTTTTGTACAAGAACTAAGCTATCTGTCAACACGGAATCCATTGTGGCCTCCTAATCGTTCCAAATGACACTTAAAAGCGTGTTAATAGTGGCTCTTGATTGCTAAGGAAAAAAGTGTCCTTCGCAACGTTTCCTGACCGAAAAAGCTACAACCGCGTCACTTTGAACACATACAGGGAAGTGTCCACGATAGATATAAGGCAGACAACAACGCCAAATGTCTAGCCGATAGTTAAACTATCTATACATATGCTTTTCCAGACAATTGGTGGCGTTCCGACTAATTTTTAGAAAGTCGGTTCGACAGAAAAAGTATCAAATTCTCACGGAACCGGTGTTAAACGAAAGGAACCTCAGAGGGGAACTCCCAAAACTGCTAGTTTGAGTCGGTCACGTTGCCGAAGCAAGATTTCAGTAAGAAATCGCAGGACTGCAGTGAAAATGCTGCCAAGGAGCTCGAGTGACTATCGAATACATGACGAACATTTTCTGATATGAAGCAGGACGCTTGCTTTGCGGTTATATTACATGGTGAAGGAAAATTCCCTACGAACGCCCAGAATATGGTCAGCAAGATGTTTCTAGTTAGCCCCAGTACTCCGATTTCTTGCTTCGGTAGAGCGACCGCCTGACACTACAACGCTAGCTCTTCGTGTTTCTCAATTTGACGAAGGGCTCTGAGTTTGGCTCTGAAAAGAACAGCATTGAACTCCAGCCCACGGCTGTTTGCTCTCATTGAACACGTAAAAAGTAGGCCCTCCGCCAAGAAATGGTTTGCTGTCCCATAGCAACAAACCTGACAAGCAAATCCCTGTGCATGGAATGCGTTATACACAAAGCACACAGAATACACAAGCTATACAATGCTGAAGAAACACCTCTGACCTTCATATCATATATAAAATCACGTGGCCTTACCGTGCAAAAACGTGTCAGTTTTGTGGCTTGAAGACAAGGCGACTTATTTCAGGACGTACGGACCTCGTGAGTTCTAAAGACTGTAGCGACTCTCATGCACAACGATGGGCTAAACCTAAACGACAACCTTACCTGCATGTGTGGTATATAGATACCTGTACTTGTGTCTACTAAAGGCGTGTGTCGCCGAATCTTCTGAAGAGGTGTTTAACACCGTGTCCGTGAAATTAGACGACTTTTTTCGTCCAACCAATATTCAGAAAATTAGTCTCATTGGTTCCATTTGCTATATAAAATATATCATTAGAAAGCTAATCTCTCGCTGAACTGTTACGAGCAATTCCTAACTTTTTATCTATTTCCAGTAATAAGCCATACTTATCTATAGTGGAATCGTTCCCGTTTTTAGTTGCGGACTTGCGGTAAAACATTAGTCTGGCGTAGCCACACCCTCGCGTATACACGCAGGTGTATACGCGAGGGTGTGGCTACGCCAGACTAGTAAAACATTGTGCAGTACATTTTTTTCCTAGGCCATTGTATTTGAATCTGGCTTGCCCATGAGGCTTCATTATGCATAAACAAAGGGGACCCAGGTAGTATCAAGCTCGTATTTAGCCTCTTACTGTGATAACTTGTATCTGTTTCTGTAGTGTGAACGTCGGTCCCCGGACCATCGCTTTAGTCTCGTTCCCAGACAACATGACGCAATGTTTGTTGCGAAATGTATATAGGCCAGTGTCTGGGAACGAGACTAATTACGCAATGTGTACTCGTTCGGGATGCCACTTTCGTGCTATGATAAACACAAAAAGCCAGTGACAGTGTGACAAGTGCAATGCAGGTTACTATTGCACCAAGTGTTGTAAATGCCAAAATCTCAAGCGAGCCTAAAGCGGAAAGGTATCTATAGAGCAGCCTGAAACAGCTGTAAGGTCTAAATTACGCATGGAAGACACCGTGACTGTCCATCTTCCAGGAAAAATACTTGCAGTGTATAAAAGTATTGGCAGCAAACCACAGGCACCGTCTGCTGGTAGTTACAAGCGTGGAAGACTTTTGAGTAATGGAGGTGTTTCTGGGAGGAAGAAGGCCGTGTGTTACAGTGATTGTGATATGCAGAAGGACCTATCAAAGTGGAATAAACAAGAGCTACAGGCCTACTTAATCCACCACAATCTGAAGAAAAGTGGGAACAAACCTGATCACTTACTTCGTATAAGGCAACACATGAATACAGACTGATGCTGATTTTATTATGCATACTTATTTGGGCGTACACGTAGATGCTAACGTACGTAAGTCTGGGTACGAGCGAAGAGCCGCCACTTCCCCATTGATTCTCTCGGCAGGTAAGACACCTGTGTAACGCAAGCACGCGTATATCTACACGACACATTAGTACGAATTCGGCTATTTTCAAATGAATCCAACTAAATGCGTTCATTTTCGAGTGTGACAAAGGCGTAGGAAAAAAGTGTAGTTACCGGCTAAACCCCGCAACTTTAAACCCGTGAAGGTAATAAGTACGGCCTCAGTATTAAGCAAAACGTCAACTGAAAGAGTTGCTCGACAAGACTCAGCAGGTTATTGCACAAACAGACCATATGAGACTAATTTTTCATTGTTAGGTGTTCGACAAAATGGGCTTTTAAAAAAAGTCGTCTAATTTCACGGAAGCGGTGTTTTAAAGTCGCCATTTTTCGATAATCTACGCGTACTTCTATTCCAGCATTTTACGCTGAGACGAATGAAAGGGTAATATGAAAGAGCTAAAGCGTTGTATTTTTTATATCACGTATCATGTTTTTCGTTTCTATGAAGGGTCTAGAGCTGAGCTGTACACTACCTACATGGCTATCCGTACACCAAACGGATGATAAAAGCACTTCTATAATGTGCACAGGGCACAAGACGCCTATGGATTGCTGTTGCTGGTTGCAGACATATACATATCCAAAAGCAGAGATAATTTTCATATTACCTCTACCAAAAGTGAGAACTAAGTTAATTTTATTCTCCTTTGTGGTGGGGGGATGGCAGCTTCAACTTGTGGGGTAATACTTATTAAGTGTTCCTTGACTATACACAGCAGATGCTGTACTTTATCAGTCACTGCTGTGTGTGATAGGCCAAGTCGTGTAAACTTAGAATGAATGGACTCGGCCCCCTGTTCACCTAGGGGACCAAAACCAACATGGGTTGAATTGGCCCATGGGATGGCATGATCCTCCAGTACATGCATTTTGATGGGGACAGTTGCCTCAGGAAAGGATTCAGTGCAGTTTGAGCAAGCTAGGGACTTGCATAATGTCTGAATGTTAGCTAGCTGACAGAGTGAAGAAGGTACATGATCAATGTGCTTGTAACGTTACAGTTGCAGTACCTTTAGAGCCGTATGCACATGGTTACCAATAAAAGCTGCCCCAAAGTATTGCTGGCGGTGCACTCCTATAGACTGCAATGCAGAATCCAACTCCTTAACAAAGGGACCTTCTTTTACAGAAATTCCCTTTTTCACTGTGGCTGTGCATTTGGCTACCTTTGTTTCCTAGTGTGATTAATTCTTCAATACGCTTTGTTTTATTTACACTGCATGTACTTACTAGTTGTTTAAGAGATTTCTTTTTGTCTTCACATTTTTTGAAGAAATCCACAGTGACTGGATCTTTCTCCCCAATTACTAGTGACACATATGTTACCATTTGCTGCAATTCATCATATGACTGTTGGGCTTGCTCCATCTCCGCTTGTAATAGGTGAAGCTTTTGCAGCTCTTGGCTATATGTGGAAAAGCTGGAGTGGGCATCCTCACTTGAATGCAGAGCCAACTCAAGGTCAAGGTTATGACACTCGTCTTCACAGCTTGGTAAAGATACCCATGGTGATGTGAAGCCCAGGTGGGAAAACCTTAGCATTGTGTGTGTGTGTGTGTGTGTGTGTGTGTGTGTGTGGGTGGGTGGGTGGGTGGGTGGGTGGGTGGGTGGGTGGGTGGGTGGGTGGGTGGGTGGGTGGGTGGGTGGGTGGGTGGGTGGGTGGGTGGGTGGTGGGTGTGAGTGTGGGGTTGTGTGGGTGTGTGGGTGTGGGGTTGTGTGGGTGTGGGGTTGTGTGGGTCGGGGTTGTGTCTGTGTGTGTGTGTGTGGGTGATCATGCAAAACATTTCTTGACGCTATTATACCTACCTGTGAAATAGGAATGTTAAAAATAGGCTCTGTAATGTTTGTAATTAATTGCAAAAGATGGTTAGTTATTTGTAAAGTATAGGTGGTATACACACTTGGTAAATGAGTGTCCCATTATGTGAATATGTTTACTTTGCAGGTACTGGGACAATGTTGTAGCCAGTTGTATGGCTTTACCATACACCTGTATGCAATTTTCTTTACTGCTGCTTTTTGTACTTTGCACACGCACGTCTGCACGCTCTGTAGAAACTTGTTGGGAAATCAACAGTGTCATTGCGTATGTCTATTGCAAAGTATGTGAAGAGCTCCTTTGAAAAGGCAGCACAGGTGTATTTTGTTTGAGACTCTCGTTTTCCACCTTTATACGCAATGACACTGTTGATTTCCCAACAAGTTTCTACAGAGCGTGCAGACGTGCGTGTGCAAAGTACAAAAAGCAGCAGTAAAGAAAATTGCATACAGGTGTATGGTAAAGCCATACAACTGGCTACAACATTGTCCCAGTACCTGCAAAGTAAACATATTCACATAATGGGACACTCATTTACCAAGTGTGTATACCACCTACACTTGTAATTATATACATGCGTTGCCACACAGGAACCCACACAGCAGAAGCTGGCTCCACTTACATGTAAAGGAGGTAACCCACAGAAACCAGGGTGACAACCAGGCATCACACCAAATGCCTTGCTTGATCACATCAACACTATTGCACCACCAAGGTTGTGTGTCACAGAAAGGAACCACAGTTAGCCCCAACACAAGTACTTCCAGCAGCAGACTTACTTAAGTGCCAAATGTGTGAACAAATGCTGGTGCAGCCACTTACACTGCACTGCAATGCAGTTGTATGTACAAAGTGCATCACTGACTACATAGCAACACCTGCCAGCCCTCAGTGTCCATGCTGTATGATAGTGCCGTGAACTTACTGCCAAATTCAGTGCAGCCACTCCAGCACTGCAGTTAAAGACCTTACTACATACAAAGACCATTTGCCTAGAACAGTCAAGTGTGAAGGATTTGTTCAACTACTCTGCCATGATTGTAGGAGAGTCTAGTCCTCTTCTCTCCAGTCTGGTAGAAGAAAATGAGAGATACAGCAATAAGATAGCTGAATTGGTAAGTGGAATGCACTTTGGTATATGGATTATTTGCACCTTCTGATACAGTACTTAGGGTAAATGGGGGGGGGGGGGGGGGGGGGGGGGGGGAATATTGTGGAAGTTACACAATAATGTACATGCACCTTTTTTAACCTCAAACCTGAGCATGCATCTGTTGCATGTAGGAACAAATGATTGCTAAAGCTAGAAAAAGGGTTAGCTGTGTCTGAGGGACCCTTTGTGAAGGGAGTGGAAGCAGCTCTCCAGTCTCTAAATGTACAGTGCCAGCAATATAATGGTGGCGCATTTATAGGCAACCATGTACACAAGTCATTGCAGGTAAAGCAAAATAAATGTAACATACTTTATATCCTTAATTCCATTTCAGGATCAACATACACAACACTGTGCTCATCCCTAATTGACACTGCACTGAAGCACTCACCACAACTGGTCGAGGAAGCAACTGCTCTGTGTGAGAAGTAAGACAGCCTTCTCTTTGTTCTCTCAGTGCCACAACTTGTACAACAAGAACTGTATAACTGAACAGGAAAAGAGTACACTTGGTAAGTATCGATCCATTCACAACATAGGCAATAATAACACATGATCATGATGGCTTTTATTACAGCAGATTCCACAAGAATTCATCAGTTATTTAGACTATATATGCTTTTCCTGGCATGAAAAAGACAGTAAAGATGCACCTACTCAACACCATGTCAGTGAATGGGTGGACATGTCCAATGCAGGCTTTGGGCTGATGGGGGAACAGGGTACAGAAGCTATGCACAACTATTTCAGTCCTGCAATGTCTACACGAAGGGGCTCTTTCTGCCCATCTTGGGCCCAGCTGAAGGAGCGATTCTACTGGCCTGGTTGTACTGATGCGATAAAGAACTGGTGTGCAACATGCGCTATTTGTTGCACAAGAAAATCAGCAGCCCCAAAGAGGAGAGCAGGTTTACAGACCATTAGTGCTGGATATGCTTTACAGGTTGTCAGTGTGGACGTACATTATGGGTCCGCTACCCGAGACAGATGAGGGAAGTAAGTACGTACTGGTGGCAGTGGACTGCTACACAAGGTGGGTGGAAGTGTACGGCATCCCCAACTAAGAAGCGACCACTGTGGCTAGGAGGTTGGTAGATGAAACGTTTTGCAGATTCTCGCCTCCCGAACAGCTGCATATAGTGACCAAGGAAGGCAGTTCGAATCGGAACTTGTAAAGGAAATGTGCAACCTGCTCGGGGTGAGAAAGACACGTACGACACCCTACCACCCACATGCAGGGCAATGGGATGGTGGAAAGGTTCAATCGAACTTTGCTCGACATGTTTTCAACCACTGTTGGAAATCACCCTTCGAGCTGGGAACATAACACACGGAAAGTCTGTTCGGCCTATAATTCTAGCGTCTGTTCGGCCTATAATTCTAGCGTCCACTCCTCGACCGGCTACACTCCCTTCTTCTTCATGTTCGGACGACAAGTGAAGCTGCCAGTCGATTTGATGTACGGTACTGGTGAATTGGAAGAAGTTCGAGTTCCTATATGGTTACATTCCCCTGCTATGCCTAGGGGTCAGTCACTGAAACTTCATCCCCCGTGGAAGGGACCGTTCAAAGTGGAGGGATGAATAAGGTAGAGCGCTTATAAAATCAAGGGTCTACGAAGTAGAAAACGTCAGGTAGGGCCACGACGAATCGATAAGTCATTTCACGGATTCCCGATAAGGTGTCGGGTGTGCGGCGGCGGCGGCACAAAAAAACAAAAACAAACAAAAAAAATAAAAATAAAATAAAGTGAATAAAATTCTGCGGCGGGCCGATAACAAACTCATTTCCGAGTTTCCCCTATGCAAAGAGTCGAAAGGGATGTATACCGCAAACTTTCAGTACGCTGAAACGTACTTTATAGCAGCCAAATTGCTGACAAACATTGATTGGTGTGTCCAAGTCTACAATGTGAACTGGATTTAGGCCTATAAAAAGATCTGAGACACAAATTTCTGTCTTCACTACAGTCACAGTCGATCGTGACACTGCCATAAAGTGATCAAATAGGTTTCCGAACGTCTCCTCCGATTCGCATTTAACTATACGTCGAGGGAATAGAACTTCTCTTCTACTGGCACAAACTGCAAAACAACTAAAGTACGCTGCTCAACGGCTTTGAATTTAATTTTATTTATTTTTTAAGTTTCGGTCGGCGGTGTCCGTGAAACGAAAAATCAAATCGTCATGGCCTAGTGCACTTCGACAGATTGAAGCCATGCCCACCCAACGTGAGGATTGACGAGAAAGACGTAACACAAGATAGTGTTGTCCCGCCAGCAGAAGCACCTCCTCAGACGCGTAGGGAGGACATACAGCTACTAGACGATGAAGATTATTATATGCCTCCTCCCGAGGCTGTCCAACCAATGGGGGTGGGGGGGAGGGGCTCCCGAGCCTGCAGCTGTGAGACTTCTAGATCGAGACATCTATATCCACCTCGTGAACGTCGACCGACGGACTTCTATGGACAGTACGTCACTCACTGAAAAGAGAGGGAGCAGTGTAACGCATGCGCAGTGGAGCCTTAGACCTTTGATCCTCAGGTGATCGACAGGGATCGATATATAAATAGCTGACTATTTATGTATAAGAAGTGTGTGTGCGCCTAACACTATTGCTATTGACTTGCTGCCACAGGACCTCTTGCACATATTATTGGCTATTAATAATGTACAGCCAAAACCTATACTTGATAACTACTAACTAGTCCAAAATGATACTCACTTGCGGCAACGGAATCTTGTTGCTCAGTATTCTTTGTCATTAGATTCTAAAAAAATAAAAACACCCACTTTATATTGAAAGTTTTGGTTCCTGGAGGCAAAATAGAGCCTTCCGTAGCCAATTGCGTTTCTCCTTACCTTATTCCACCAGCTATAAATCTTGATTCGTGATGGATTTTTCACTTGCGGCAACAGATTTAGGTCCACTATACACCGGTGTGTTTTACTGCGGTGAAAACATATTTTTTACCTTAAACTTGTCGGTTCCTGGAGGATTTATACAATAATGGTCATTGGTGCTCATGATTCAATGATTACTATTAAAAATGGCGGCCAATGCGTTACTCTTTAAAACCCCTGGATCGTCCCCCGGCCCCATTCGGAATAATTAATAAGCATCATGTTAACGTTAATTACGCCTATAACAATAACAGCTCAATTTATAATTTTCGCATGCGCAGTTGTGCAGTCAAACCTCATGGTAGTACGGCAAAGAAAAAGCCTCTGCTTCCCTGGTCCTTTCGTAAGTTCCCTATTTTATCTTCTTACTCCAGACTCAGTCTGTGACACTCTGATGCCTGGGGACTGCAGGCTCCCCACAGAATTTATCTCCCAAGCTCGACAGGGGATATACTTGCCATGCCCCCCTCTTCATCAGGTGAGATAGAGAAGAGGCTGCGGCTAACCACAGATACTCAACACACGTTAAATTTTAAGTGTATAACTACAGGCACTAGGGAAAAAAAAGAATTATAATATTAGTATAATTATATCAGTGGCATCCATCCTGGTACAGGGCCGTTAGAATGGGTCAGGACCTGACCAATTTTCCCCAGCCTGATTGCAATACAGTATGAAAAGTTTATATTTATTGGTTCCATTAGATAGCTTATATATGTACTTTTATTTTTATTACACAGATTTAATAGTTATCTGGCTTGGTATGTGTAATTCGATCATTATGCAATAAAACAGTCGTGTAGCATACTGTTATGTTGTGTGTCATAGTGACAAATTAAATTCGATGTGTAGCTGTACCGGTTATTCGATGTGTAGCTGTACCGGTTATTCGATGTGTAGCTGTACCGGTTATTCGATGTGTAGCTGTACCGGATATTCGATGTGCAGTTATTCAATCTATAACTGCATTACTTCAGCTTTACTGACTCGGCCGTGCCTCATCCACGGCATTGTCGATTCATCCCCGCAATGATATCGCCTGTGGGCGAGTATTCCCCACGCACTATTATACGCTGTGTACATATTAATTAATACTTCTTTAATCCAATGAGATGCATTGTTTTCGTTTGTATGGTTCCATGGAACAAATTCACATCAAAAACACCAGTCAAATCAATTTTCGATTCCAAGTGAGTACCCTGTTCAAATGTTCGACATTTTGTACCAGATACGTAAGTTATAATTCACTTTGGGAATCAAGGATTGATTTCGACACGCGTTATGTGTTTTTTTTTTTGTTTTTTTGCTGTGGAAGGGCAGGCGTGCGTCAAGAAATGTGTCGTGCTTTGGAATTAACGCAGATGTGTCCCAAGAATGTGTCATGCTGTGGAAGGCTTACGTTTAACAGGAATGTGTCAAACCGCGAGATCCATTCATGTTGAGTTCAATTGTCTCCAACACGGTATCATTTATTATCAGCTCCGCCATCTGTGTTTGCACATATCGACTTTGGCGCCATGCAGGCGCTATTGTAGTTTGACATAAATGTAATACTAAAAATTCCTACACCATGTATTCATTCATGCAAGGCTAGCTCATGTCCGAGTTCAAGTCACGCCCCCTACTAATTGTCATTCGCAAAATTCTTCGTGTATTGTAGCACGCGGGTTCATCGTGGGAATATAGTGAGTGTGTGTTGCATGTACATGTGTATGTGTGTGACTGTGAGTGTGACTGTGTGACTGTGTGCGTGGGTGTGTTGTGCGTGTTGCGCAATCACTGTCCCTGCGCATGCGCAACAGTTTTTATGTTGCATAACTAGCTTATGCTCGAGCATTCATGCGATTCATTGAGGCCACCGTTGTCGTCAAAATTATGAGGTAAGCAATTGACGTTCTAATACCGAAAAATGTGCACACATTTATCGGCCATGGTAGATGGCCGACTTGGTCAGCCACACACACACACACACACACACACACACACACACACACACACACACACACACACACACACAACACACACACACGCACGCACACACACACAGCGAGAGAGACACACAACACGCATAACACGCACGCGCAACACACAATGCACACACACAACTCACTCGCGTACGCGCAATGCAAGCGCAACATGCGCATGAGCGCAGCACGCGCGTATATACTACACACACACACACACACACACACACACACACACATATATCCGCACCCCACTGAAACGAACGCCTACCAGTTAGCTACACCACACATGTGAGCTTTCACCATGTTTGCTCACATATATTATCACCTCCTTGATCTAATTAGATGACGAAACTATCCCATATTGCATTGCTTGCCTACATCATATTATCATGTTTGTTTGATCAATTCATGTTGACCCATTAAACTAATTAAAGTTTTAAATTCTTAACATATAATATATTGACCATCTGTAATACGAGTGCGATGGAACAGCATGTGTGATAATAGGTCAATGATTTCTCTCTCTTTCTCTGAACCATTCCACTTCCTAGCGTAAGTGTGAAGCACATAAGCTTTAAATTCCTTCTATGAAATGCTATATCATATAACTTTTGTAGTGCACAATGTTTAATGTTGTACGCCTGAATAAATAAAACAGTTCTCATTGCTTGTCAGTTTTAATTAAATTAGATGATAAATTCAAATTTTAGACTGAAAACGTGTCTGCGCATACCGGCAGCTATATAGTCTACATACAGACAATTCAGTTTGGGTATACACATGGTTACTGACTGTGAATTCCCAAGATTACAAGGTAAAAAGTAGCCAATATGAACCTATTATGGATATAATATTACTATACGCGGTCCCCGTATGGTCGTTAAGTGGCCTACACTATCAATAATTCCTAACCGTAAATCAAATCAAACACCCACGCACGTAGGACTAGAACACCCGTCATTTCGATGCGATGCAGTTCTCTAGTGCCCCGCCCCGGAACCCAAATCCGCCAAACTAATTATTATTTAGTTTGACGCCCTGGTATACAACTATCTCTGGTTGCGCGCAAATACAGAATTATACCAGATTGAGTTCGCACCGCATGCAGATATAATAGCTCAAACTAGATACGCCTGTCGTATTTTCAGTATCTTTTCAGTACAGGTGTAATGAATGCCCTTTTCCCAGATGATGTTGAGCAATGTAGCTAATTCAGGTTTGCATGCGTAAGCGTGAGATTTATATTCACGCTTCAAAGCAGCAAACTTTGAAGGGAATTCTACCAGATCAGTATGCATCATGAACCTGCGCATGCAGTTGCTTTTTGTACTGAGAATTGAATACGCCTCAAATAATCGAGAACGTGGTATACTCTCTGCTGTGTGCCCTAGGTAGTTCCCTACTAATAGCGAGCTAACCTTCGGTAAAGGAAATCAAAAGTGGCTATAGTCTCGGTGCCCAGACCTTATATCACGGCACCGGATGTATTACATCACTATTAAAATGGTTATTGTAATCAAAATGGATTCTGTCGATCAGGCTATAACTAATGCAGCACGATATTTGGGTTATCACGAGCTTCGTCCGAACCAGTTTAAAGCGAGATGTGTTCCTTACGTTGCCCACTGGAAGTGGAAAGTCATTATATGCTACGCGTTCGGTCTTGCCGTATGCTTCGACGAATTGACAGAGATAGGCTGCGACGAGGCAAGTGCATAGCAATGCCACGGGTTGACATTTTGCTCATCAAAGCAGTCTCCAGCTCTATGTACTTGACCTTCAATGCAACATATCTCACAACCGAGGTAAAGCATGTTGCGCACACGTAACCTCTACCGTACTCACCTCCTCACTCATCGTGAGGTCTATTAGCAGTACTAATGCAACCAGACCGTCTTTACAAACTTTATAGGTGTTACGTCTAGAATGTCGTTGCAGTGATTCATTTTTCAGGGTGCGCGGATAATTCCATATCACTAATTGCATTTTTTTTGTCATCAATTGATACGTGATTGTTACGTACTAAGCGCTCAGAACGACTTCTATCCCGGACCTTATTTTCACGTACCGGTGATGTAGTATAGACCCCTTGCGGCGAGCGTTCAAAACATTATCGTCATTGTTTTTCAAGAGGAAAAATCGTGCGTTAATTAGAAATTTATGACGTATTTACGTTATGACGCAGTATTACTTTTGTGAACATGGATATTTCAATGGCTTTTCGTCTGATAACAAGGCGCGTTACGTGAGAAAGCTCAAATGTCTCCATGGCGCTGTTGGGGAGACATTTGAGGAAGCCATGGATTCATATTGCTTTCTCGACTGGGTAGATGACGTTAAAAAATGGCCGGCAGTTGACTTTCCAGCAATACATTTTTTAACGTCATCTACCCAGTCGAGAAAGCAATATGAATCCATGGCTTCCTCAAATGTCTCCCCAACAGCGCCATGGAGACATTTGAGCTTTCTCACGTAACGCGCCTTGTTATCAGACGAAAAGCCATTGAAATACTCCATGCTCACAAAAGTAATATTGCGTCATAACGTAAATACGTCATAAATTTCTAATTAACGCACGATTTTTCCTCCAGAAAAACAATGACGACAATGATTTGAACGCTCGCGGGATATCGCCGCAAGGGGTCTATATGAGGTGATGTGATATAAGGTCTGGCACCGAGACTCGTTTTGCACCGCGGGACCTAAATATCATACGACCATGCACACATTTTACTGCATATTTTAACTAGCAACATCAAGTGCACGATGAGTCCTGCGCCGATAGTATTCGAAGTGTGGATCAGTGTGTACATATATAATGCTGTCAATTCAATGCCTGATGATAAAATGTGCTTTTACTTATTGATTCAGAAATGTGGCTCAACATGTATCCAGTCTTCTTTATCACTGCCATTGCGCAGGGGTGGTCACAGAACATTAGGAGTCCGAAGTGCACACTGTGCATCTTGTCAGCCTTGCCATACCCCAACACAATTCCACAATATAATCCACCATACACAGATGGACCAGATATTGTACCAGCTGAGTACCTGGCTCTCGAAATGATCAACAACAGGTCTGATATCCTCAAGGACTATTACCTCGAGCTTCTTGAGGGTCATGATGGATGTGGAGGAACAAAAAATACTCCTGTGCAAAATTTGCTTGTCCAGAACATATTTTACAGTGGGAAGAACATTGTGGGCATTGCAGGACCACGATGTTTTGCTTCAGCTGAGGTATCTGGCCTGATAACTGCTAAAGATGGAATTGCATTTATTAACATCCATGCCAGCAGCTCCACTAACCTTGGTAATACAGGTTTGTACCCCAATTCATTTGGGGCCACACCCTCTATAGAAAGATTTGTAGATGCATATGTTGCACTCATCAAACTAAACAAATGGAGACATGTTGGAACTCTATACCAAGATGATGCAGGCTCCTACTCTGTGTTTCAGAGCCTTAATTCCAAGTTGAGTTATACAAGTGACTATGATGTGTCATTCTCTTCAGTCATCACTGAGAACTATATACCACTGGATGCACTGCAGGCATCATCAGCACGTGCCATTTTGGTGACCATTAACTCCAAATTGGCAAGAATGCTTATGTGCATAGCTTACACCAAGGGTGCAGTATTTCCCCAGTATCAGTGGACATTTGTGTATAGAGTACCTGCAGAGTTTGGGAGCATCAATTTTGTCTACAGAGGAACATCGTACAACTGCAGTAATGAAGAATTAAGTGTAGTCTTGAATAATTCAATCATCATCAATCTTAGCTATGAACCAAATTTAGATGATTGGAACAAGACTGGCATATCAGGGTTAACATATCCACAATACAAACAGGAGTATGCTAGAGCAGTTCAACGTTATAACAACGGCATTTATGGTCCACCTGTAAGAATTGCTAATACCACTTTGTGGGGTAACCCATTTTATGATGCTGTTTGGATCTTGGCATTGGCCTTGAATGCTACTGATGCACTGTTGAAGAAAGATAACCAGAGTCTATGCATGTATGGATATGGACAACCAAGTATAACAAGCTTGGTTCAAGAAGAAATTTTAAGACTTGACTTTCTGGGTGTTGGTGGAAGAATTAGGTACAATAAACAGAACAGGTTTGCCCCAGGAGTGGTTAAGATATGGCAAGTGATCTCTAACAGCTTGCAGAGTTTAGGATGCTATACTGAAAACAACACACTTCAAATCACACTGGAAAATGCCAGCTTTTTAAATCCTCATCTTCAAAGGTATAAAATGAATCTAGTGCCATCTGTTATTTTTCTGATTAGTTCTGTTGTAGCCTTTATTCTCACTGCAATTACTAATGCCCTGAGTGTGATATTCAGACACCATGAATCAGTGAAGGCATCCAGCCACCGCCTGAACCATGTGGCTTATGTTGGGAGTTACCTACTCTCGCTGTGCATTATCATGCTTACACTAACTGAGGGATTCTTTCTTCCTTTGTCTGTGAAGTCTGTATTTTGCAATGCAATCATTTGGGTGGCTTTTATCGGTTTTACTGCGATTTATGCAACTGTGGCTGTGAAACTATTTCGAATTTACAGGTTGCTTATTATAGCAGTTAAAAAGCTTCAGAAACCTTCTGACTCCAAAATGCTGCGAGATTCAGTTCTTTTGGCTGTCATTGCTATCCTTATTGTACTGGACATAGTGTTCTGTACAGTGTGGCAGAGTGCCAAGTCCATTTATATAAATGCATACACGTCAATTCAAAAGGACTTGACAGAGCCTGTCTACGTTACATATGATTCCTGTGTTGCACACTTCAACCTAGGTCTTCTACCTTGGCTGCTTCCCCTTGTCATTTATAATGCTGCTCTTTGTGGTGTTACCACATTTATAGCCTTCCTTACAAGATCAATATCTGTCAAAAACTTTCAAACTGGCAACATCCTTCTTCTATTAACTCTGCAGTTTATTTCTTTTGGGGTTGCTGTTCCTACACTCATTGTCCTGAATCTGTATAAAACAGGGTATGCAGATTTCATAATGTCAGTGTACATTACAACATGCCTGCTGCTCTCCTGTTTTGTGTACCTCTGCTTGTTCCTCCTCTTCCTCCCTCCTCTCTATCCTACTCTAAGGGGATTGTCATGTCCTAAAAAGATGTGTTGCAGCAGTCCTGTCACAAGGAAGCACCCATGAACACTAAAAAGGGTGCTTTTGCAACCACTTGCCTTTTGTAATTGCTAGTACTCATCATGTCAACTTTATATGTATGTAATTTCATCATTTAGTGATGTTATCTGTTCATGCGACAGAATGGCATGTGTTCTGGAAGAGGTACATATTCACAGAAGCAAAATACGCTGCATGGTACCAGGATTGACCTTGGAGAGAAAGCAAATGCTACACTAATAATAAATTGGGAATAATGTCATTGGCAGGAGAATTATAGGACACCCCCATATATGTATACAAGTGGTGCATGCATGGTGCCACCCTTAAGACCAACATGAGGCTCTATAATTGTCTTGATGCAGTCCCTCCAAGGATGTCACATCAACCTTACCTGGTCGTACTGAGATTGTCCCCATCTAGCAAATTCAAACCTTGACACAACTTTGTACATTAGCTTTATTACAGTGTTTCAAAATGTCATATAATTATCCTTAGATTAGTCATATACAAGGACGTGTATACAATTCCAGGATTAATTGTACGCATTTTTGGAGAGTCATGTAGAACCCTTTTTCACTTACATTATCTAGGCAATCAAGGAAAGTTTAATTTTAATTTTGTAATTAAATACTTGCATTGACACAAATTAACATTACAAACTTTGCATATGTACAAACATGAAACATGGAACATTTTACCAATGATAAACAAACAAAAAAAGAAGAGACAATTTAACTTGTTGACACTCTTCCCTTGCAAACAGGCAGGGCTAGGCCATCACAATATATTGGCTGGCTGATGGGGCATAAAATTGGACTGCGCAAAAAGAGGTGACACCTCAACCAGCGCATTAGATACATAGAAAGACATTATAATGAGATTTAATTGATAAAATATTTTAAACAAAGCATCAAAATATTATTATTATTATAACTCGACAAAAGTTAACTAGAGTTTTTGCCAGGTCTCTGAATTGATGCCGATTACTTAAAAATATAGTTAGTCACTTAATTCAATTAGGCATCAATAATCAATTACATGCAAAAGGGCTAATATAAGTATATACAGTTAAGTCCTATAGATCCATACAATTGACAGAGGCATGAGACTTTGAGCCATTTCCCACTGGTGGCTAGGCGAGTTGCAAGAGTGCCAAAGTCTGCAAGGCTTCTGCACCCCAACAACCATAAGTCTTGTCTGCAATGGGGATACTTGACCAGCCAAGCTCTGAGCATTTGGCATCATTGGAATTGTGCTTGCACACCTCGGATGCCAGAGCTGGAGATCCAACTGTCCCACTTGCTTCCACTAATGTACTTGAATTTAGCGTAGATGTGACTGTCAGATCAAAGGCTGCTGGTTTGCCCAAATCCCAATTAGGGATGAGGATGTCTGATGGTTGTGTTCGATGTCCTTCATGCCCCAGACCACTTCCTGCTTAAACACGAGGACCCAGACAAGACCGTCGGCAGGGACATCCCTGAGTCTTTTGTGATGTGAGACCACATCTCCCCATGCTTGCATGTTAAGGCATGGTGGCCTAAAGGGTCCAAAGCATGGGATGGACAGAAAGGGCAAATAGGATTGTCAGTATCAGCAATGCCCAATCACCAAGTCTTTACAGGAGCCTGAAACTCAGCAGGGTCAAGATGGAGACTGAACTCGAAGAAAGGAATAGCTGAGAGCCAAGCAGCCGCACCTGGTGAAGAAACAGATGGCAGATGCGTGGCTTTGTCAGGCAAGGAGGCCTCGTCAAGTAACTCTCTTAAATGTGCTCTTCAATTTTTCTAGGCATGGATCTCTGGTGATGCAAGCTTGGGAAGCAACGTGTAATAACTGCCAGAAGCGTGGACATTTTAGTGCCTACTGCCAGGCAAGCAAGATCTGTACCATAGCACTAGAGGAATCCTGTAAAGATACGTCATTCCTCGGCGCCATTGGAGGAGACACTTGGAATGTGGACATCAAGATTAATGGCCACCACAGCCTCAACTTCAAGATCGATACTGGTGCAGACGTCTCTGTAATATCGGAACAGGCATTTAAGGCCTTGGGCATTGAGAAACTTTCTAAGTCTGGGAAAGGTTTGCTTGGTCCAGCAGCGGTACCCCTATGTGTTGTGGGTCAGTTCTGTACACGCCTTGAACATGCAAGTCACACCTGTGAGTAGACTCACTATGCAGTTAAAGGACTTAATGCGAATCTTCTGGGCATCCCTGCTATTCAAGCACTGAAGCTACTGGTTAGAATCAACGCTGTGGATGAATACACCAATGACATCTACCAGCGTTTCCCTCACCTCTTCCAGGGTCTGGGCACTATAGACGAACCCTACCAGGTGAAACTGAAGCCTAATGTGACCCCACACGCTCTTTATGCATCTAGGAATGTTCCTATACCGCTGAGAGAAAAGGTCAGAGAGGAGCTTGTAAATATGGAACATATGGGTGTGATATCTCGTGTGGACAGCCCAACAGAGTGGTGTGCGGGCATAGTGGTGGTACCTAAAAAGAGTGGTGATATAAGGATATGTGTGGATCTGAAACCTCTAAATGAGTGCATTCTACGCAAGGTACACCCACTCCCAAAGGTAGACGAAACATTAGCTCTATTAGCAGGAGTGCAGGTATTCTCAAAACTAGATGCCAACAGCGGATTCTGGCAAATTCCATTGTCAGAGGACTCGAGACTTCTCACAACATTTATTACACCGTTTGGACATTATTGCTTTAATAAGCTACCATTTGGCATCTCATGCGCCCCTGAACATTTCCAGAAAGTCATGAGCAGAATATTGGAAGGGCTTGACGGAGTAGTTTGCCAGATGGACGATGTGCTTGTATTTGGACACACCCAGGAGGGACACGATCATCATCTACAAGACACACTGTCTCGTATTGCAGCTGCTGGACTGACATTAAACAAAGAAAAATGTGTGTTTTCAAAACCAACAATGAAATTCCTAGGCCACATCATCAGCAAAAATGGCATATCCCCAGATCATGATAAAACTGCCGCAATACAGAACATGCCTCCACCGGAGAGCCCATCTGACTTATGTCGGTTTATGGGAATGGTAACACAGCTGGGGAAGTTTTCCCCTAACTTGGCGCAGATTAGCCAGCCATTACCTGAGCTACTGGGAGCCACAAAGGCTTGGAGATGGGGTTAACCACAGGAGGAAGCCTTTGCTCGCATTAAGATGGAATTAACTCAGCCAGCTGTTTTGGCGTACTATGATTCGGCAGCTGACACTAAAGTTTCGGCTGATGCATCTTCACATGGATTAGGGGCCGTGCTGTTACAATTGCACAATAATTCCTGGAAGGAATATCCACCAGCGGGCTGACCAGTATATTGCATTTGCATCTCGATCTATGTCAGAGACTGAACTAAGATATGCGCAGATCGAAAAGGAAGCACTGGCCACGACTTGGGCATGCGAAAAGTTTAGAGACTACCTGATTGGCAAGAAATTCAGATTTGTAACTGATCACAAACCACTGGTCCCTCTGTTAAACTCAAAATACTTGGACAGCCTTCCACCTCGCATATTGCGGTTTCGTTTGAGACTTATGCGAGTTGATTACACCATTTCCCATGTACCAGGAAAGCTGCTCTACACAGCTGGTACCCTGTCCCGTGCTCCTGCTGGTACCTCAGATCCGGATTGCAAGGCTCTCCAGGAGGAAGTAGAGTTGTACATAGAGTGTGTTACCCACCATTTACCTGCAACTGAAAGAAAATTACTAGAATGCCAATGGCACCAGGCTGAGGATCCGGTATGTGCCCAGGTGATGAAGTACTGCTCTTTTGGCTGGCCTGAAAAAAAAACAGCATTGACACTAAACTGAAACCCTTCTGGGGCCATAGAGGGATATTGACAGTCCACAAAGGATTGTTGTTGTTTGGGGATCACATTGTGGTTCCTAAGGCTTGTCAAAAAGAAACTCTTAGCAGGATTCACAGCGGGCATTTGGGGATCCAAAGATGCAAGTTAAGGACTCAACAGTCTGTTTGGTGGCCAGGAGTAACAAGGAGATTGATTCGATGGTGCAACAATGCCAGATTTGTGCTAAGCTGACTATTCCACATAAGGAACCAATGATTGTTTCACAACCTCCAGACTATCCTTGGCAGAAGGTTGGGTCAGACCTTTTCGAGTTGAATGGACAAAAGTATATGCTACTAGTAGACTATTTCTCCCGATTTCTGGAAGTGACCAAGCTGTCTTCTACAACTTCAGTTGCAATCATTCATGTTCTCAAAACCACCTTCTCGAGATATGGAATTCCAGTGGTATTGATTACAGACGATGGCCCACAGTACACATCATCTGAGATGAAAGAGTTTTCCAACAGGTATGGGTTTTACTCATGTGACTAGCAGCCCTCCCTACCCTCAAGGTAATGGGCAGGCTGAGCGGGCAGTCCAAACTGCTAAGAGGCTTTTGAAGTGCTCGGATGATCCAGGGATATCTATACTGTCTTATAATGCCCCTCCCCTCCTGTGGTGTAACCTCAGCCCATCAGAATTGTTGATGGGCAGGAAACTTCGCACCACACTACCACAAACAATCATCCATCTAATCCCCGAGTGGCCATTTCAAAAAGAGTTCAAGAGACAGAACAAGGCGTTTAAGGATAAACAGGAAACTCAATACAATCGAGCTCACAGGACATGCCCACTCCCGCCGCTGGAAGGTGGGATGGACGTATGGGTGTCATCTGGGGACAGAAAGATCCCAGGCCAAGTGGTAGCACCATCACATACACCCAGTTCGTACCTAGTGGACACACCACTTGGTCAATTGAGGAGAAATCCACACCATCTTACATGTATAGCCATTCCTAATCAAAGTTCAGACCTTGATCAGGATGATGGTACAAGAGGCACTGGATCCAAGGATCAGCCAGAGCCTGGATCACAGGAAGTACATGCTCAGTCTCCACTGGATCAGAGTCATACAGTGACCTCCAATGACAATCAAGAGGACAGATCATGCCCCGTGCCCCATGCATCCAGCACAACCATCTCCGAGTACTATTCAGACTCGTTCTAGGACTGGAACCACCATAAGACCTCCTTCAAGATTTAGAGGGGGAGATGTGGTGATGTGGTAACGTGAGCAATCACGTGACCATGGGACACTATATATATCGTGTATGCATAGTTGTTAACAGTCGTGTACTTGTGAATACATATATATCGTAAATACCACACCACCAACTATAATAACAATTTGGAGCATCCGCACATGTGTGTGCTACAAACTTGGCACAAGAGATTAAATCTCCAATTGGAGCCCCAAGAATTCTCGAAGTTAGGAACACCAGACTTTTTCAGGAAAGGTGAAAATGAGCTGAGGTCACCCAAGCCAAACAATTCACACTTTTCTGAATTGATGAAAGACCAAATAGAGGGCCCAGCTCCTGGATGATGGAAAGTACATTTGCTACAGTAGGCTTAGGCCCTGCAACTACACCATCATCGATGTACCATTTGTGGAACAGCAGACTGGAGCATAAATCAATGGCAGTAACCAGTTGTGTGCAACACAAGGCAGAAGAAGAACATGGGGCTTAGTGGGTCACCCTGCTGGACACCGAGCTGATGATACCCATTGGATGCTACAATAGTAGTATGCTGACCATAACACCACAGAGCCCAGTGGAGCAATTCAAGTAAGTAACAGCTGCTGTTTGGTGACTAGGTACTTCGCAATGCCATTGTAGCACGGTATGCGAACGCGAAGTTGTAGCAGCTCTTGTGATGAGGACTACTTCATGGGCGTCGGAAGGTACAAAACATTGGTCCGGCAAATGAATAAATAATGAAGGGGGTGGGTGCGGGAGGGGGTTACACCCCCTCCCGCCCAGCAAGGGGGTATGGGGGAGCGCTGTAAGCTCCCCTATCGGGTCTGGGGCGGAGCCCCAGAAGCTTTGCAAATTATGCATTATTAACGTTAAGGAATTTCACTGCAGTTCGCCGCCCAAAAATCATGCCATGAATTCGAAATTGCGATTGGTACAATTGAAATGCTTCAAACAAATGTACATATATGCATAAAATGACCAAGGCGGTGTTCGTTACCTCGAACAAACTCCTCTGCAATAACATCTATGATCAGCTGTGCTTTTCACACCACTCTGCTCTAAACGAGAGCGTTTCACCCTTCGATCAAACGAATGTTTTGGAAAGGGAAACGACTTAGACGGATGAAATATCTACTGCAGACCAAGGGACGGACGATAATATCGAGCACCATTTCTCTTATATCATGCAGATGACCTCCAACATTGTTATCAGGGTTGCCGCGGTCCGACCGGGACCGACGGTCCAGACCGCGGTCTTCACTATTTTTTATTGGACCGCGAGCTTAGGTCCTTATTACTTTCACTCAGCCACGGTCACTGACGGTCACGGTCCAAACAGTAGTCAGACCGACGGTCTGACCGCGGTCCACGCCTATACATACGCACATGGCATGCACGTGATCTTTATAATATTTTTTTGTGCGTAGAATGAGTACCGATTCTTATGCCATCAGTAGTGCCAGCGAAAGTCAAGATGCCGAAATGGGAGAGACGATGGTTCTAGAGGGTCCCATCAAGTACAAAAGTATGGGAGCATTTTACTTGTGTAGCATCCAATACCAAAAGTAAGCAGGACAAGCTATACTAGACTTTGCTATACGTAGACTTTATATTAACAGCATTGTGGGCGGTGGCTTGTGAAGACCGCAGTCCGACCGTTGGTCGGACCGACGGTCGCGGTCTTGAATGTTTGATTTTTAAACGGTCGCGATCCGGTCGCGTCTGAATATTCCATTTTGACCGCGGTCCACGATCTACTTCAAAGTAGTGGACCGCGGCAACACTGATTGTTATACATGTACATTTCATTGCAAGTTAACACTTCATTCATGCATAGATACTTTAGCGGAGTATCTATTATTTGTGCTTGCACAATGACAGACGTAACAGGAAATAATTACATGCATGCGAAAGGGCGTCAGCCCTTATCAGTTAATTCATCATAATAATATTTATTTTAGGAAAATATTGGTCCGGCGGCCGCCGGACCTGCCGGACCGGTTCCGACGCCCATGTACTTTATGCTGCAATAGCAGTGAATATATACCTTGAATATCTAAATCGATATCTAAGCATCGTCTTTGTTTTTTGATTGCGGGAGAGCCACACACCTTGCAACTATCCATTACACAATAATCGTTAATCACGATTGCAATAGGAACGCCTTTTGCTTACGTAACGTGATCTGGGTACAGCCTGTGTCAACGTAACGGAAAATTGAGGTTTACGGTACCGTCTAAGGAAGTAAAATGGCACAGTACGGTTACGGTCAAGCGCCTGGCGGCAGTGGAGGGTATACTGGTCAGCCCGCTGGTGGATATTCAGGACAGCCCGCCGGAGGTTATCCGGGACAGCAAGCAGGTGGATATCCGGGACAACCCGGTGCGGGCTACCCAGGACAGCCAGCAGGCGGGTACCCAGGACAACCCGGTGCGGGCTACCCAGGACAGCCAGCAGGCGGGTACCCAGGACAACCCGGTGCGGGCTACCCAGGACAGCCAGCAGGCGGGTACCCAGGACAACCCGGTGCGGGCTACCCAGGACAGCCAGCAGGCGGGTACCCAGGACAGCCAGCAGGCAGGTACCCAGGACAACCCGGTGCAGGACAGCCAGCAGGCGGGTACCCAGGACAACAACCCCCAGGACAATATTCTGGCTATGGTGGTGAGTAATCACGGCGTTATACATGTAAGCATCAGCCGAAGCATGATATCGCGTTCTGTGTACAGGAGTAGTGGTGGAGGAGTGGTGGGGGGGATGGTCAATTGTCTGAGGGCGTGGCCATGACTGGATGGGAGCGGTACAGCTTTACACCCCAAAATATCCTTTTAGGATTTTAGAAAACAGCTGTTGCGCGTGTCAAAATAATTAATCACGTGCTCTCTGTTCAAAAACTAACTTCAGATTTGCATATGCAAATAGTGTCAGTTTGACTCGCAGAGTTTATAATAACCAATTTGATAAATATATAAGTTGTTAATTTGCTATGGATCAGGGGTATTGCCAACTTGGCAGTTCTTTATGGTTACATGTCAGGGGTCGGTTACCATAAATGACATTCATTTATGTGGTACGCCTATCATAGCATGTTTGTGCAGCTACCATAACATGTTGTTACAACAACGCGTCATCAACCACAAAGTAAAGCTGCACATGTGCAAAAGATAAATGTAACTTCATTTTTAAAAAGCATCAATCATTTCATCTTCTGACTCCATTTCATCATCTGATTATGAGCTAGATTTGCTGCAAAGAGATAGCCTGCGTTTGCAGCTCTCTTTCCACCTAAGGATGGATGGTGTAGGATCAAAGTCAGCAATTTCAGGACTGTGCAGCTGTATAGTCATCAAATCAGTGACCATGGTGTCCCTTAGCCTGCTCCTCCAGTCTGATTTGATGACTTTAGTCAGACTGAATCCTTGTTCACAATCTGCACTGCTGGCAGGCAAAGACGGTAGCAGATCAACCTGCTGGAGCACATTTGGACACAAATCTTGGGCATTCTTGAACACACCTACCCACTCTGGCTCTTAGGTGGAACTTTAGCCTTTAGAAAGTACCTACAGTTTGTTTAGAACGTACCAGTTCAAAACTTAAGCCTTTACACCTGAGCTGAACTTTCACTACATCCTTGAGCAAATCCCATTCTGTTTGTACAACACTGGCATCCACACCACAGAATGGGTCCAAACTGGGAGGGCTACATCTTGATTTCTAAATACTACTTAATAAATGCACAGAATCAAACAAAGACACATTGTGCGCGCCCTCGCTTCCTATCACATGTTAAACAAGCGCGCACGCAGGGGCCATTGTCCCATTTCGCACAAAATACACTGTCCACCTTTTACGCACTCGCGCTACTGATCGCGCTGTAGCTGTTGTCACAATTGTGGGATGACGTTTTTGCAATAACTTAATTACCGCGAAAACGTCATCAATAATATGAATGTCATTTATGGTAACCGTTAAGTCGACCCCTGCATGTTATAGTGTTATAGTGCCTTCCAGGTTGTGATTTATCTCTCAGATAACAATGGAAGGGCTATTTTTACCATTGGCACACGAATTAGAGTAAGGCAAGTGGTCTGGGGACTGGATCATGAACCTCGCACTCAGCCTATTGGTTACTTCATTGTTCAATCATTTTGGTGATTATTTTGTAGTGTCTTATGAGATGTAGCGACACCCTAAACCTGAGGAAGGGGAGGGAAAGTGTGAAAGGTCATGGGAAATGGGGTGAGGGGAGTGGGGGGTTGAGTTGTCTTTTTGTTGTTTCGTTTCTCTACTTGTGTTCTGCAAGGGTTTTAATGGGTTCTAAGCTAGCTGCACTGACCTGCGTCTTACTGCTCATCCACAGCTCCAGCACAGCAGACGCCTCCTCCCCAGGGAGTGGATCCCACTGTCTACTCCTGGTTTGCTGCCGTGGACTCGGACCGCAGCGGCTCCATCTCGGCCACCGAACTCCAGCAGGCTCTCACCAACAACAACTGGACTCACTTCAACGCAGAGACCTGCCGACTGATGATCGGTACGCACAAGTGCAAGGGTTAAATAGGCGTGGGGGAGGGGTTGGGTGTTGGTGTTGCATTGCAAATAACTTGCATCCTAAATACACACCTAGCTTGTCTGCTGGAATAATAATACATTGTTGTCACCTTAGCCCCTCACCTCCCTCCCCTCCCTCCCCTCCCTTCCCCTCCCCTCCCTTTGCCTCCCCTCCCTTCCCCTCCCCTCCCTTCCCCTCCCCTCCCTTCCCCTCCCCTCCCTTCCCCTCCCCTCCCCTCCCCTCCCTTCCCCTCCCTTCCCCTCCCTTCCCCTCCCTTCTATTCCCCTCCCTTCCCCTCCCCTCCCCTCCCCTCCCTTCCCCTCCCCTCACCTCCCCTCCCCTCCCTTCCTCTCCCCTCACCTCCCCTCCCCAACACTTAACAGTGGTGTTCTGTGTGTATTATATGTAACATATGAACACACATACATACACGCACAAAATGCATACACATTACACACACCCACACATATACACACACACACACATACACACACACACACACACACACACACTTTCAAGCATTGTTCGACCACAGCAACACCGGTAAAATTGGCGTGCAGGATTTTGCAGTTCTGATGAAGTATGTGCAGCAATGGAAGGCGCTGTTTGAGCGCTACGATACTGACCGTTCGGGCAATGTGGAGGCCGGGGAGCTCCACCGGGCCTATAATGAGATGGGGTACCGCGTCTCTCCACAGTTCTGCCAGCTGGTTGTGGCACGCTTTGACCTTGTCGAGAGGCGGCGCCTTAAGTTGGACGACTTTATCCAGAGCTGCGTGATGATTCAGAAGCTCACTGACTCCTTCAAGCAACGTGACACCAATCGCACGGGCATCATCACGGTCGGCTACGAGGATTTCCTCTCAATTACGATATCTGGCAAGCCTTGAGCAATGACGAAACATGATACGATACCTCTAAATGAATCTGCCGGAGGGGGGGGAGGGTTCAGAATAAAATTATTTTTGTGTAATGGATGGATTTATTAAGTGTGTTATGGTGTGGAATCATTCATTTCATTTCTTTCAACATTCATTGTCCTTCCCCATTGTGTGCATTGTTTTGGTTTTTTACATTAAAATGGAACAATCAATGAATGTGATAATGCAGAATGAAAGCCAAGTAAGCTCTACATCTCCGCATAGTAATCGAAATGGTAGAATAGATGGAGAAGTGTTTCTTTGTACCTCAGTGCTTAATAGATTGCCTGATTGCTACACAGATCCCTAATTAACCAGCGCTATGCACACGGCAACTGACATTTGCCCAGGAGAAGAATAACCAAGACCCTGCCCTGAACCTGTGTGTGTGTGGGTGTGTGGGGGGGGGAGGGGGTTAGCAAGTGCATGCACTGTATTCGATTAGGTCTGAGATAATTTTATCTCTAATTTGGTGGCCCTTGCGTGGAGCTTGATGGCCTGAAATTGCCACAAGCTGGAAATACAAGGCTGATATCATGGCCAATAGAATATGAGAGATGATAGTGTTGGAGCTGATCCCTGTGGTGCCCCAATAATAGAGATGCAGTATAAGATACAAAGAAGGAAGGATGATGTCACAGATTGTCAAGGTTTCTCCACTCAGTCACAGCTGCCACCTGTAAGACAACACCAACTACGAGGGCTTCAGAAAGCAGGAAGCTAAGTGAATCCTGTTACATACTCATTAAGGATCCTAGAGCCTAAAAGAACTTGTAGCACTTAAAACAGCTAGCTTGGAACCTGCAATCATGACCGCAGTTAATCACAAAAATTTGGGGTGGCTACATGGACAAAAAACACACATTTCTGTCGGTTGAATGTAGTGAATTAGACAGAAACTGTGCTTCCTCTGTATGTGATTGGTTATAAAGCCATGATGTGACCACATGGGTGTGTGGGTGTGGGTATGTAAGGATAAGTGAGGGGTGTGGGTATGTAAGGATAGTGAGGGGTGTGGGTATGTCAGGATAGTGAGGGTGTGGGTATGTAGGATAAGTGAGGGTGTGGGTCTGTCCGGATAGTGGGGGTGTGGGTCTGTAAGGCTACTGCGGGGTGTGGGTCTGTCGGATCCGTGCGGGGTGTGGGTCTGTCCGGCTCAGTGCGGGTGTGGGTATGTCCGGATCCGTGCGGGGTGTGGGTCTGTCGTCTCCGTGCGGGGTGTGGGTGTCCGGCTCCGTGCGGGGTGTGGGTGTGTCCGGCCCCGTGCGGGGTGTGGTCTGTCCGGCTCCGTGCGGGGTGTGGGTCTGTCCGGCTCCGTGCGGGTGTGGGTCTGTCCGGCTCCGTGCGGGGTGTGGGTCTGTCCGGCTCCGTGCGGGGTGTGGGTATGTAAGGATAAGTGAGGGGTGTGGGTACGTAAGGATAAGTGAGTCAGTCTACGTTACCAGTGCACATGTTGGCTGAAAACTTTACATATTGTTGTGTTGTGATGTTGTTTGATCAGTTAGGTGGCTGGTGGCAGTGGCTTGTGTTCAGCCAGAAGGTGGTGTCTGTGCATACATGTGGGTGCTTGATGGCTGGGAGCTAGCTGTGTGCATATGAAAATTTTCAATTGTGTATGAGAATTGTGTAATGTCATAGTGAGACAGATTGTTCCTTGACGAACGCGACTACGCAGATGAAGGCAGAAGATGCCTGCTGAGAAACTTCCGTGTGTGGATGTGTTCTGTGTATGTAATTTTGTTTGTCCAGAGCAGTCTCAATCAGTGGGTTTTTTCTCCTGAGGTGGTGTGGTCACATCATCTCTGTATTAAGTACAAATCTAATTAGATATAGAGGCCCCTGTGGGTTTTGTTGTAGAAGTTGTCTGTCATGTTCTAAATATCCAAGTGTAATGTTGGATGTCTTGTTCATATGTCTAGTTGGCAGTCGTGCAATGACAGATACAAGGAAGGAGAAACAATCGTGCACAGGTAAAGCAAGACACTATAATATGCTAGTCCAAAATTTTTTTTTTGGGGGGGGTGGGGGGTTTAAGCCCCCCCCCCCCCCCCCCCTTCACTATAGCCTTGCACATCATTACATAGAGTACAAACACACACAAAAATACAGAATCACACACACAAACACACACAGTGGCAGATCCAGCAGTACAACAGACATGTATCCCTCCCCCCTTCCCATCCCACCTCCTAGCTGCCACGGGAGAGGACATCTCTCCCACACTCTCACTTATGTCCCCCCCCCCCAGATCCTGGATCCGCCACTGCACAACACACATCACAGTTATTAAAAACAGCTGAAATTAGGATTGTGAGATTTAACAGCCACAGTGTATTTCTGGAGAAGGGGAAAGGCATTTTGGCTTTTCAATATCATAGCTGGGCCTATAGTACTTTCAATGAACCTCAGTGGGAAATCCCAACATGCACACTAAATAGGTGTTAGAATAACAGAGCCATGTACATATTCTGTGCTTCCAACGCCGGAATACTGCTACAATTAATGATCACAGTTATTTATTTTATCAGTTTATTATTTTAACTTACGTGCACGTGCGTGAAAGGTCATCAGATGACTCAGCACACGTAGAAATATTTGAGGGCCGGCTTCAAACAGCATAGCTGGTTCATGACTTCAATCATTGCAATCATGAACATGATACAAGACCTCGTGCATCAGTCCAAATAATTTGGACTATAAGAAACTTGACATTTTCTAATATGAGGCGCATCACCTGTAAAAAGGGGCGGCATGCAGGCGCGCAGCAAGGCGGTAGGCTCACGAGATACTTCCGGTCGGGCGCGGTCGGCCTGTTTTGGATCACGCGACGGTAGCTATTTAATAAGTTGCTAAGGAAACACGGGCAAAAAACTAGCCAAGTACAATGGCTCAGTACGGCTACAACCAGCAACCAGGCACGTATCCTCCTGGAGGTTTCTCGGGACAGCCTGCCGGAGGTTTCCCAGGGCAGCCTGCCGGAGGTTTCCCAGGGCAGCCTGCCGGAGGTTTCCCAGGGCAGCCTGCCGGAGGTTACTCAGCTCCACCTACTGGATATCAGGGCTACGCTGGTGAGAATCGCGTTGTATTTCTGTTGCCCCCTCGTTGCTAAGCGCAAGTTCGGATTTTTAAATGTGCATGCTACGCGCTTCCAAGATGAAGATCGCCCTCTTTTCCCCCGTACACAGGGGGCCCGCCTCCTGGGGTGGACCCCACTTTCTACGCTTGGTTTACTGCTGTGGACACGGATCGCAGCGGCTCCATATCTCTGACGGAACTACAAAGAATCCTCTCAAACAATAACTGGACCCAGTTCAGCGAGGACACGTGCCGACTTATGATCAGTAAGTGCCTATAGTTCAAAGTGTAGGGCGCAGTGTCATATTTTCCTATAGGGATTGAATTATTTGTGCATGGCGTGTGTTACGTGCATGTGTGTCCATCAATACAATTTGAATTTCCTCCTTCCCCCGTTCCCTCCGCCACCTCGCCGATAATATGTGCCATTGGCACACCGTGTATCCAGCTTTGTTCGACCACAGCCACACCGGTAAAATTGGCGTTCAGGATTTCTCCATGCTGATGCAGTACGTGCAGCAATGGAAGGCGCTGTTCGAGCGCTACGATACTGACCGTTCGGGCACCGTAGAGGCCGGGGAGCTCCACCGGGCCTACAATGAGATGGGCTACCGCGTCTCTCCGCAGTTCTGCCAGATGGTTGTGGCGCGCTTTGACCGGGTCGAGAGGCGGCGCCTCAAGTTGGACGACTTTCTCCAAAGCTGCCTAATGATTCAGAAGCTCACGGACTCCTTCAGGCAACGCGACACCAATCGCACGGGCATCGTGACAGTCGGCTACGAGGATTTCCTCTCTATTACGATTTCCTGTAAGCCTTGAATATACGCAACTGGAAAAGGACTGTGACTTAGTGTTAGGACCTTATTACGTCATGATTTGTGTTTTGCCGCAGGTATGACTTGTGTTCTATACATCATACAATGTAGTCTATGATATTGAGCTCAAATAGCCACACCAGAATTCTACAGTATATATAGACATCAGTCTTCTCTCCTCTCTCTCTCTCTCTCGTGGGCACGCTATACTGCTGCATGGCACAGCATTACAGCAGTTGGGTGTGTCCGGATATCCCAGATGCATGACTATTCGCTGCAAATGTCTGGGGAATAAAGTTTGTTTCACATCCTGGCTGGCGTCATGTAGTCTCGTACCCAGACCCATATGTGCGCCGTAATGATTATGATCAGTAAATCACTACACAATCCAACAGTTCAGCTACACTAAAAGAGCCCACGTATTTGCACCCAAAACACGTTTCTCTTACACACCCTATAGTACGTTTCTTCTCGCTTCGCAGTGTTCATAATCAATATACCAGTTTTTAAAGTAAAAATAACGAGTGGTAGTAAATCAAACGTTAAAATGGCGTTTGCAAAATAAATGGCTTGCTACAACAAAGGTACAAATGTATCGCTAGTCCACTCTGGGCTGTAAGTTAACTGATTCATTCATTAAAGATTGATGGGTGGGGCAAGACGAAGGCACGTGCCCTCCCAGCCCCGCCCCCCTTATATCACGCTTTGGGTGAGATCAGATGACGTCTTAGCCTCATCGCCATGTCAACAATGGCATTGGCAATAACATGGGGCTTTGTATAGAACACTGTGTGGTCTGCGGCTGAGATTGAGATGTGCCTGGCTTTGGGGTGGATCACCTGACGCAAAGTCTCCACCCCTTCAGACCAGGCATCTTGGAGGTCTGGGGGAAGGTCTGGCAATGGCTGGTTGTATGTTGCTATGGTGATATCAATGTGCTCAGGAAAAGGCTTCACGCTGTAGAGGGTTCTATTGATAATAGATGCAGAGCATTTCAAACAAGAGCCATGCATATTGACTGAGTGTGTGTGTGTGTGTGTGTGTGTGTGTGTGTGTGTGTGTGTGTGTGTGTGTGTGGACTGTGCATGCAACTTGTAATTGCACTATAACTCTTTGCAGATGTCCTAATGCCATCCAAGTAAACAAAAATGTATCAATCCCACAGCCTGGAAAGGATATGTGGGGGTGCAACCCCTACAATGCCAGTATGTCTGCCATAATGTATACACATATGTCTGCCACTTACCTCAGCTGGTCCATACTTGTGGCAACATTTCTGTATTCGTCTACAACAGACGAAAGATGTTTGGGCTGGCAGAGGAAATGTTTCTGCAGCAGGTAAGTGTGAAAAAAAAAAAGAAGAGAAGAGAAGAGAGAGAGAGAAGAGAAGAGAATAGAATAGAAGAGAAGAGAAGAGAAGAGAAGAGAAGAGAAGAGAAGAGAAGAGAAGAGAAGAGAAGAGAAGAGGAGAGGAAGAGGAAGAGGAAGAGGAGAGGAGAGGAGAGGAGAGAAGAGAAGAGAAGAGAAGAGAAGACAGTGTTTCAGAAAGCTTCAGTCAAGATATGGTGCAGTGTAATACTCATGAACGAAAACAGCAACAGAAATAGGCAAAACGATCTTAAAATGAATTAGTCAACTATAATTGAACCTCAAAGTAAAATTATCTTTGAAAAGCTAAACTATGATAAAGTTTTATTCCAATACGAAATAAAAATAGTATGCAATGAACTAAAAACATTATTTACTATGTGTCATTGCTGCAACGCTTGCTGGCTTCCATGTGTACCAGGTGGTTTCGTGGTATTAACAAGCACATTGGAGCACTTCCTGATATTGTAGTTTAAACATGTTAATTATCAAGATGGCAACAGCATGTTGGAGGTCAAACATTTGCTATACATCTGAGCGGCAGGAAAAAAAAAAAGGAGAGTACTATATTGAGTACTGATTTGATGACATGGCAGGTCAAAGTTTGTTCACAAAATGCAGCTAACACAGCTCAAACAGGAAACAGTATACTATAACTTAATGAAAACTGAAAAGCTTTTTTTTTAAAACAAAACAGAACCTACAAAAAAAAAACTATAATCAACTGCTTGGGAAGGGATATGCACTAACGTTGACCAAAAACAAAATAAACCAGTGGTTATAAGGCCCACAAGATGGTTATAAGACCCACAAGATGATATGACACACAGCGCAGATCACTGTAGTTGAGCAGACTTTTCATCTTCTCACTAAGGGTGTGTAATATGACAAACACAGAGACTTCTTTGCCCCTGAACAGCACACATGGGTCAGTAACGCCTGACCTTTGTACCACATCTGAACTGCCATATCAACGTTCCATGTTGAACAGTAAAGAAACTAACCTGTCTTTATAAGCAAGACAGAGAAATTATCAGAGCAGGCACAAAATTAAAGACAGTAATTTAATCTCTTGCATTTTGAATTCCATGTAAGCTCCCTTACTGCATGCGCTGAGAGAGAAGGGCACAGAGTATATCCATGGTGATGGCTAAACTGTACAGTGGTGTACTACGTTTGCCAATGCTAAAGAATGAGAAATTGAACCCAAAATGTTCCATAGTGCGGTTGTCCCGATCCTTGCCCTGTTTTTAAAACAATGAGACCTAACTATCTGGGCACTTTTTATGTATGTTGTTTGAGTGGCGAACTCCTAGTGGAGATTGTGGCAGCTGAGCATGAGAGTGTGTGTGTGTGTGTGTGTGTGTGTGTGTGTATGTGCGTGTGTGAGTGTGTGTATGTGTGTGTATGTAGATATTAGACAAGTGACACAACATTGCTGTCACAAGTGTTTCGTGTTGAAAATTAATTTGTAAACATGTTTATAAATTTATTTTCTAACACCTGGGACAGCAATGTTGTGTCATGTGACTAACATCTACACACACACACACACACACACACACACACACACACACACACACACACACACACAGCGGGTCATTCCATCCATTGTCAGACCAAGATCTGACAGACATATGTCATTTCCCATATATGTTCCCCAAAACACATACATAATTGATTCATGCATAATTAATATTTTTTGTATTTGTGGTTTATGAAAAACGGGCTTCAAATAATTAATTTTCGCACCCCTTTTGAAAGCTTTGAACAATACTATCATCCTCTATGGTGGAATTGTTCTAGCTAGGGTCACATCTTAGCTCACATACTGTTCATTGTTGAAACTCAAAGTAAATTATCTTTAATGTCTTGCGGTCCGGGGTTTACCTCTGCAATTAAGGGGTTAACCCCGAATAGTAAAAGCTTGAATTACTAGCAAATAAACTATCAGTGGAAGATTACCAATTACCATGTTTGTTCATCTAAGAGATGTACTGCATTTCATAACACAAATATCTTTAAGTGCAACATTATATCAGCGATAATGTATCTCAATATTGAGAAATATCGCGCGTGCGTATATTAACTCTGGTTAGCGCAAACATTTGATTTAAACATTTACAAAAGTTGCGTATCCTCGAATGGTAAGTGCCAAATAGGTTGACTGTTGGCTCTTACAATTGGTAGAATTTTTAAATCCATATTGCAAAAATGAACCACAAATTTCAACATCAAAAATGTACGAGGTTAATCCCTCATTTCGGGGTTAATCCTGTTAAGGACCACAAGACATTAAGCTGTTATGATTGCATACTCACAAAGATAATTTTATGTCATTGGTGCAATGAATTATAAAAGATACATTAATTCACTGGTCTTAGTGTGGTTACAGTTGTCACACTGACATAATAATTATCTTGTGTGATTATGCAATCATAACAGCTTAGAGGGCTGGAATGGCTGCCCGAATTCAATGCTAGTTCCCAAAGACATCCCTTAGAGTCCCAGTGTAAAACTTTGTACAATGCACAAGTACACAGACAGCTTCATTATACAAATAGTTTTAAAATTCCCAGCACCTCTTATGCACCAAAAATGTGTTTTAATATTAGTTTCTGTTTAACCTTTTCAACTTTAACAAATATGTTAGCCATACATACAATGAACAGTATGGGAGCTAAGATGCGACCCAAGAACTATTCCAGCATTGCTACCATAGAGGATTATTCAAAGCCAGTTTTTTTAATAAACCACAAATACATAATTAAGCATGAATCAATTATGTATGTATTTTGGGAGACATATATGGGAAATGGAACTCAATTTGACATATGCCTGTCAGATCTTGGTCTGACAATGGATGGAATGACCCTAACACAACATAACACACACACTCACAACACAGCACACACACTAACATACACAACATACACATATATACAACACACACACTCACAACACAGCACACAACACACATAACACACACACACACACTTCAACGTGGAACACAGACATGCACATACACACGTGTACACACACACACATACACACACGCATACATACACAGAGAAACAAACCTTTCTCAAGGTGACTTCATCTGGCAGTGGTTCCTCACTCCTAGGTAACTCTGCAGGCTTTATCAGTCCCAACATGATGCCTAGCCTATTGAAGCCCAGCAGGCCACTCATATACACCATATGGACCTGCGGCACCACATGTCTATACCAGTAGCCCGGCCACACACCAGCTCGGGTGGTGAACATCTTCTCCGCCATCGGATTGATCAGCAGCAGTCCGACCACGTCCCTACCAGGGCAGGATGAGCAATAATTGGAATCAAACCCGGAAAAAAAAAAAAGTGAATTTAATCGAGCAAATGTGGCAGGCGGTCCTTCAATGCATCACTGTGGGGCAAGTGTACTTTCACAACAAGGTACGGAGCAAAGCTTATTAAACTATATTTGGGATCGTTTCCGTGAAAAGGGACCTAACGCATACATTATACAATTTCTAGTATGCGCAATAGAAATGTATGGCTAATTAAAAATTCAGAGCTTTACAACTACAACTGCTACTGCACAGTGTCAGTACTAAAGCCACTTTTTAAAATCTAACCATTAATACTTGTGTGGTGACAACAGTTACTCCCTGGTCATATTAGCGTCAGTTACTCCCTGGTCATATTAGCGTCAGTTACTCCCTGGTCATATTAGCGTCAGTTACTCCCTGGTCATATTAGCATCAGTTACTCCCTGGTCATATTAGCGTCAGTTACTCCCTGGTCATATTAGCATCAGTTACTCCCTGGTCATATTAGCGTCAGTTACTCCCTGGTCATATTAGCATCAGTTGTTTGCAAACTATGTTCTCCTGCAATGTGGAAATGTTAATTTGGCACTACATGTGTACCGCAATAATTGGCTTCCCCCACAGAAGAGTTAACCCATTCCTCACTGTTCATAGAGTAGCGTGTAGAAGCGTGACACAACCGTAGAAAAGTCTGAGCTGACCAGGATCAATGGCTTGGGTTGGTTACTTGCATAGTTGAGCAATCTGTTTAGGTCATCCACCATTCTGCATTATGTGTGTGTGTGCATGTGTATGTACACAAATACCATGTGACGCAGACATATACATGTATGTGTGTGCAAGCAACAAACATTCCAACGCACATATGTATATGTGTGTGTACATGTGTGTGCATGTGTGTGTTCAACTTGCAAGTGAGTTGTGTGCAAGAGTGGGAGTGAGCAAGAGGTAGGTGGCAACAGGGGTGGAGGGGAGAGGAAGACGGCAGCAGAGGAAGGGGAGGGGAGGAGGGAGTGGGAAGGCGGAGAGGGAAGGGGAAAGAGGGGAGGAAAAGGGAAAGAGAGGGAGGAACGGGGAAAGGGGAGAGGAAGGGGAGGAGAGAAGGTGGAGAGGGAAGGGAGGAGAGAAGGGGAGAGGGAAGGGGAGAGGGGAAGAGGGGAGGAAAGGGGAAGAGGGAGAGGAAGGAGAAGAGGGGGAGGGAAGGGGAGGAGAGGATAGGAGAGAGGAGGAGGGGAAGGGAGGGGAGAGGAGAGAGGGAGGAGGAGGGAGGAGGAGAAGAAAGGAGGGGACAGAAGGAGAGGGAGGAAAGGAGAGGAGAGGATAGGAGAAGAGGAAGGAGGGGACAGAAGGAGAGGGAAGGAACAGGAGAGGAGAGGATAGGAGAAGAGGAAGGAGGGGACAGAAGGAGAGGGAAGGGACAGGAGGAACTAACACAGTAGACTGAAGTGCTACTCTCAACGGTGTGTAGGGTGTGGTCCTATCTCTGTCTGGCCGCGTGGGTCGAGTCCCCAGCATAGGAGGTGGTGTTCTGAATAAGAAGGGAGCAGGGACACGCCCCAACACGGGGTAGTGCACATTTAGCACATGCAGGCGTGGCCCATTACTCATAAGGTCGGTCACTATATCCTAATCCAGCCCTATCATAAGTACACACCTAGGGAGGGACACCAATAGTGATTTAAACATATGCACATGCACACACATACCACACACACCAACACACACACACAGACAGACACACACACAGACACACACACACACACAGACACACAACACACACACACCACACACACACACACACACACACACACCAACACACACACACACACACCACACACACACACACACACACACACACACACACACACACACACACACCGTAGTGTGTTTGCTGACAAGTGGCTGCACCAGTTGCCACACATCTGAAGTCTCTCCAATGGGGGCATCAAGAATAACTTGATTACACGTGTCGGTGATCAAAGGGTTAAATCAAATAGAAAACGCACGTGCTTCCGAACGTACCTGTTGGGGTACCATTTCCTTTGCACTGAAGGAATATCTTTGATTCCATCCTATGTTATACTGCACACCATCTTGGAGCGGAAAGGGGGACGTTTTATTATAACAGCGTTTAATGGTTGCTTTGTATCACCTTGCGGCTGAAGAAGAGCATTCTCTCGGTTCAAAGCAGCGTAGTTCAATATCGCGGGAACGAGGAGCGCGAAAGCTGGGTACTTTAGTGCACGGACAACTGCCCAAAATACGCAAAATACTGAGTAACGCCGTTTAGCCTGTTGCTGCTGCTGCTGCTGCTGCTGCTTTGGCGCCGGCGTGCTGGTGGGTATTGATCTCGAGTCGCGCCTATGTGCGCCTTCTGAGGATGACATCGGTGATATCCGGCGCAACGCGGAGTTGCGGACTACTAATATCTCTTAAAAATGATTGCAAGAGGTTGTCCCAAACCCGCCATCTTGTCCATTAGACACTGTGCGTAGGGCCTACGGGCCTACGAAGTTTCAGGGACCTACGCTTATTTTTAAACAGTAAAAATCAGCAACAGTAAACAAATTCGCAATCCAACCCATAACCAGAGATAATATATAGAGGGAGTGCAATCAACACCAATTATCCCACGGCTGTTTCGAGTGGACAAAAGGCTTATAAATAGAACACGGTGGTATTATTTACGGTTGAAGTCAAACATGGCTCTCATTAAAATTTCACCCATCAAAAATGCAAAACTTGTAGCAGTAATGCACATCTTGAGACCATCCCTTTTGAAGTCGGAACTGCGTATCTTCTATTTGGATGATGGCACTCTGGGAGGGCTTCTTTCAGATGTTCTTCGTGATATTGAGATGATTAAGAAGGAAGCTGGAATTGTTGGTCTAGAGCTCAACCCCCAGAAGTCTGAAGTAATAGGTACTAATTCAGGCCTCATTGCAAGCCTGCAGTCTGCTCTACCTGGGGTTACGAGTGGTCGATCCAACGGCTGCCACACTATTGGGTTCACCCATTGGAAACACAGGGTCCATTGCTGCTGCCATTGATACTAAGACTGCCATGCTGAAGTGCCTTTGTGAGAGACTCCATTACCTAACTTATCATGATGCCTACCTTTTGTTACGTCATTCTTTGGCCATCCCTAAACTCTTGTACCTACTCAGAACATCACCTTGTTTCTCTCACCCAGCCTAAAGTGTTATGATGATGAGCTTAGAGCAACAATATGTAGCTCTTTTAACATCCAACTGACTGAAAGTGATCCTTCTTGGACACAATCCACTTTGCCTGTACATCATGGTGGGCTTGGTATTCGGAGTGCTGTGCAGTTGGCACCTTCTGCCTTCTTGGCTTCAGCTGCTGCCTCCTCTGAACTTGCTCATCTGATTCTGCCGGCAAGTATGCAACAGACTCAACTCAGTTATGTGGATGAAGCCCTTGTTGCCTGGTCCCAAGGATGCCAGAAACAACCTCCTACTGATGTTACCGCCCATCATCAGAAGATACGGGATTCACTCAGACTATCTTCTATTGCAGACACACTATTTAAAAACACATCTGATCATTTGGACAGAGTTCGTCTTCTTGCAGCAACCTGTAAGGAGTCTGGAGCATGGCTAAATGCCTTACCAATTTCATCTCTGGGGTTACGCATGGATGACACAACAGTCAGAATATCCATGAGTCTTCGTCTGGGTCTACCTCTGTGCAGAAGCCATACTTGTCAACACTGTGGGGCTGAGGTGTCTCAGAGTGCTACACATGGCTTAAGCTGCAAAAGGAGTGCGGGTCGTCACTACCGCCATTCAGCTGTCAACAACATCATCCACAGAGCCTTAGTTGCATCACACGTTCCATCACGTCTGGAACCTCTGGGTCTTTATCGCTCAGATGGAAAGCGACCTGATGGTTATATCAACAGTTCCTTGGAAATGTGGCCAGCTTCTTGTGTGGGATGCCACTTGCCCAGATACTTTTGCACCATCCTATTCCACAATTGCGGCACAACAAGTTGGAGCAGTTGCTCAACAGGCAGAGGATAAGAAGATGCAAAAGTATAAACATCTTGACTCATGCCACTTTTTCACCCCGGTGGCAATAGAGACAACAGGAGTGTTTGGACCAAGAACAAATGATTTTCTCAAAGAGCTGGGTCATAGATTGAGGCAAGTGTCTGGTGAAGCAAACTCATTCTCATACCTTACCCAGAGACTATCTGTTGCCATTCAACGGGGGTAATTCAGCTTCTGTGATGGGGACAATGAAGGTGGAAGATGAAGACGAGTTTTTTGTATAAGTGTTGTACAAGTGTTTGTTTTGTATTTTGTATCATAGCGTCCTTATTATTATTGTATTGTGTGTACATTTTTTTGTTTTGAGCACATGGTTTCATTTGATAAATCACATTATCCATTTCAGAATATTGATATTCAAATAAATCTTTTTGTAACTAGTAAAACCAGTTCTTTTTTTTTATAATATCTTAAACGCATGTCCCAACGCGTAAAGTGATCCCACACTTCGCTACGCGCATATCGTACTCTCCAAATGGCGCGAAAAATGCCATTCAGTCGGCCCTTCGTATCTTTTTTTCCGCCCTTATAAGTGGTAACAAAAGACGGAAGAGTGAAACGATCAATCTTTTTCACGTAAGAATATGTGTTTTACTCGTGGTGCCGCAGTTCCTGCCACTCACAGAAATACATAATAACACTCCATCCACATCATGAATAATGCGCACCACCTCGTAAATAGCCATGGAATCCCACCACAAATGCCGATTGACTGATCTATGCGGGTGCAAACTTCAAAGAGGAGTCAAAGCCAAGGGCAAACCACCACAGCCAGAGCCCACATACCAGTGCAGCGCCTACACTGATAGTCTATTCGTTGCATTTGACATCAGTGTCTCAACAGACCAGGAGGAGATCCACCCACAATTGTTCTGCACATTGTGCCATAAGGCAATGTTGAGAGTGCAGGTGGCAATCAAGTGTAAGAACCAATACAAGTGTCAAGTGCAGCCATATAACTGGTCCAAACACACTGCTGGCACTTGTAAGGTATAGGATTACAAAGTACATGTGCTTTAACATGATGTTATACCATAGGCATGTAAGCCATTTTACAAGCATGGATTGAAGACTGCCTCAAAGTCAGCAGCTATGGTATACACACCAAAAGGCATGATGGCTGTGATAGATGCACTTGCTCCACCTGCTATCATCACCAAAGTACCTATGCCTTCTGTGTCAACAAAACAGATATTAGACGCAGTTATGTGTCCAATTTGTTTGTACATGCTACATCAACATATAGAGCTACCATGCCATGCCTATGTTTGTAGCTCGTGTCTTAAGGAGTGGATTCGTGTCACTGTACGACTCAAGTGCCCCTGCTGCTATTCCGTCACCAGTCTTCAGCCCACCGAGCGAGCTCAAACAGCCTTCAGAGCTTATCATTCAGTTGCTTGGTGACATAATGGTGCATTGTACATATTGCGGGACAGATATTGTGGCTCGAGCTTACAACATGCACTATTGTGGTCAGCACAACAAGCCACAGTTAATGATAGCAGCACAAGTTGTACATGAACTTCTTCAAAACAGCAGTACATGTACAATACAACTACCTACAGGAGGAGCAGTAAGTACATAGATGCAATGTTACAGTTTCTGTATCAAACTAAAACTAACACATGCTCTTTTTTTCAGCCTTTGACTCTTATGAGGATAACACAGCCACGAGCAGCCGTCAGCCAGCTCAGTAAACGCAGCAGGAAGTGTTGAGTTAATGAAATGAGTAGCACTAGAGCTGTCCTCAGTGCAGAGAGCCCCACAGTCATATTTGAGACTGAACTGAAATTCTTGGACAGAAAGGAGAAGGAGCGTTTGCTGAAGTCTGCAGGGATCACCAAAGGCATGACGCCTGAACAGGGGCTGGCACTCAATGCTGATTTGGGGTTGCCGTGGAATAGGCTCAGAATGCTGAGAAGGTATTCACTGAGCAGTACATATGCAATAACATATGGCAGTTAACACTCACCAATTACATCATGCTATTATTGACCCCTCCCACATCCCTTTGTGATGCAATTGGTGCTCCTTTATGCTCCTTTATATATGGATAGATTTGGATTTCACAGGCCACTTACTCTTTCAGGTGGTTGAAGGAGGCAGGAGTTAGCCTTGGTGCTGAAAAGAAACAGCGGGTTCTTTCAAATCACTTAGTTGGTGATAACTTGGAGGTCGAATTGACTGCATTTTCATTTACTGTTTCTGGAGGTGGAGAAGAGATCAGGGGTGCTCCCCATGCATTCACCCCGAGCCTTACTCAGAAGGTGCATCAACTATTGGAGGAAAATGAACAGTGAGGGCAGAACATTGCATATGTTTTGCACACCAAATAAGAATGTATTAATACACACATTTAGGGTGGGGAAACTCTTTTGGTATGATGGAATGATCCCTGACTCTGAAATTTGGTTGAAGTTTGGAGGTGATCGAGGAGGTGGTTTCTTCAAAATCAATTTTCAGATTGTTAACACCAAAGCACCAAATTCTGTCCGTGCAACATGTGTCTTCTCATGTTTTGAGGCCAGTGAAATCTGCATATAGCGCTGGACAGATTTAAAGAAGAGATAGCAGATATAAATGGAATGTCTTGGAGGTGAGTTATTGCAATTGATGTTCATGAAAGTATAACACACACCCAAAATCTCTACAGGGGTTATACCATGCGTCCATTCATCTGTGGTGACTATGAATTCCTCTCTGGAATATATGGGCTTTCTGGAGCTAGTGGTATGATGATTCAAATCATTACACATGTACAACTGATATGTATGCAACTATGAACTACAATAGGAAAGTACCCCTGCTTGTGGTGTCTGGTGAGCTTATCTCACCACGTATGAAGTGCTATGAAATACGAACACTTCAAACAATCATCCGTGATTACCAACGATTTTTGCATTCTGGTGGGAATGCATTCTGGTGGGAACATAAAACATGCCAAAAGCTACAACAACTGTGTTCGTGAACCATTTTTCAATATTGCTCTCACAGAGGTACAATACAGTTTAATACAATACTCATTATAGCATATCTCTTACTATCAGGTTTGCATTCCTGGACTCCACATAACCCAGGGGATTTTCCAGAAATTGCTTTCATTTTTGAGGATGCATGCCACAGGCTAGATCTGCAACTGGCTCATTTACAACAAGATGGTCTGTACAGTACAACTGTATTAGACATGCACTCCAAGACATTACAAGAGCTTGTCAAAACAAGAGAAGATTTGGAGCTGGCAGAACAAGAAAGGGATACAGTGCAGCAGATACTTACACACAGCTCCATGATGTATGCCAACTCAGATGAAGAGCTTGAAAGCCTCAAGGAGTTCTGTCGTCAAAGCAACGAAAATGTGCAAACACTGGTAAACAAAGTACATGTACTTGTAATGCACAGACTTAAAGTATATATTTTTACTAAGGTACTAAGGCTCAATGGTCTGATGGAATCACTGGAGAAGGGTTTCAATGATCACCCTTTTGTGAAAGGAATATCAACCACATTGGATGCAATTGGGTGTCCATCATCAAAAGTATTACGCTGGGATTTTCGTTGGTAACCATGTGCACAAAATTCTTCAAGTAAGTTTGAGTGCTTTTATTTTGTGCAAAAAATTATAGCAAATGTATATCCAGCCATCTAATGTGGAGGCACTGTGCTCATTAGTTGCACAAATAGCACAAACCTTAGGTGTACTTCACTCAGAAGCACAAGAGGTGTATACAAAGTTTCACACCATCTTTTCTCAATTTTCCCGTTGCCACAGCTTGTACGACAGCTGTGCTATGTCTCAATGGAGCATTGTGCAATTAGGTAAGAACAAGAGTATCATGCTAACAAGATGTTAATTGCATTTTTTTTTTTAAACAGGCAATGCTATCAAGGATTTTTTTAACACCTTTGATGCAATGTTCAAGGGTGCCAGAAGAACTATAAAAATGCACATTCTAGAACACCACATGCTGGATTGGATTCGTTCCCACCAAGTTGGATGTGGGTTGATGGGTGAGCAGGGGGCCGAGTCCATCCACTCCCAGTTCAACAGCCTTGCAGCTACGTATAAAACCATCCCCGATCCAAATAGACAGGCTTAAGTGCATTATGAAGGAACACTACTTAAAGGTCTCTCCTCAAATTCAGAGTGCAACACCTCCTAAACAAAAAAGACTTAAGCTTACGTACATGCAATTGCTCAATAACATGTAGTAATGCCATATTTATTCTCATGTGTCTTCACTAGACGGCACAACCTAATGGATTCAAGGGTGTTGGATGGTGGGCTACAATGTTAAAATGGCATCGTGATTCAGGTAAGCCAGGTTAAGCTAGGTAGGAGAGGTAAATGGCGTCAAACATCGAGGAAATATTGCAATATTCAAAATGCACACTGCGTCAGTTAGGAATCGCGGCACCACGAGTTTTATTGAAAATCTAACAGCCAAAACTATCTCCGTTATACTATAAAATTTTCAGGGTATTTCATAAGGGCGGAAAAAGTACCAGAGCAATCTGTATCACCTGACCTCAAACAACACACACAGAATTCGCGAGCGGGTAACATATTATCGACAGAATATAAACGGCATTAACTCACATTGTTCAGAGCGTCAGACAATATAGAAGTAGGATCCGAAGTCTAAAGAAGAGTTAAATACAGTCCTCGTGGTAAAAAAGGAGCATCTCTTTAAGCCCATGTTGGTTGCTAAGGTCGTAATTAAGTCCGTTGCTATGAAAAAATTTCGTATCAAGAGGCGTAGCCTTTTTGTCACAGGTTCAATGGAAATGAAACAGCCGTGATCCGCTGTCTGATTGTTCTGATAAAGCTTCAGCCTCATTGCATGAATCACAAGAGACAGGTCTCTGGTAATACACACAACCGTGGTGCGTTCAGAAGTCGATGAAACTGTTACCAGTTCTATAAGTATAGCGACAATCATACTCGTGACCTTCCTCTCTTCATTCTTCCGGTGTACACTAAGTCGAAATTTCCTCCCCATTTTTACAGCGAACTAGTATACAGAAAAACCGGTGATAATGTTACCAAAAAATATAACCATGCAAAAGGGTAAGTACTCAGAACATTTAAAAAAGGACATAAAAAACCAACATTCAGTAGGACTGAGATACAGGAGGTACACAAGTTCGAGACCTCCAATCTTATGGTAAGGACGTAACAAGCAGAGCGACCCAAAAATACTCCTATGCAAAGGGAATCGATGAAGTCTGAACAAGTAACTTGAAATAAGTCGTTGACGTCGTTCGTCTAAACACAAAAAGGTACACAAAATTCGAGAAAGCTGTTCTGCCGTATTCGATTATATATATGTTGAGAATCGTGACGAAAATCTACCTAAGACAGTTATATGCGCCCCGGTCTTAGCTACTTATTTATAGTTCCATGCTGCGTTTCCGTGCTCACCTTCCTTATGATTCCTTTGATACACCAAGATACACGCAAACTTCGACACTTTTTCAACGCGCGAGTAACACGTACACGGATGCTAAATTTCTGAACTTGAGGTGTGTCTTACAGGACCTTCATTTAAGCTGCGTGCGCATAACTTTGTCCGGCAGGTTCGCGCGACCTAATTCGTCTCACCCCAGCTTGCAGTTCCTGCAGGACCGCTTGTACAATTTGATCCTAGGATCAAACCGGCTCTCCAATAATCAAATGAGTCAAATTCTCACAATCACACGTGCGCTGAGGGGAAATTTTGAAATGCGCATGTGTATTCGCGCATAATTAATAAAGACACGGCATGATGGAAGCAACTCCAGAAGGCTTCGAGTCGTGGCTCACAGACTATTTGAACCAGCTCCAACTAGACGGCGAGGTATATTCAGGGTACATTCACGGCACCCTTCTGACGACGGACGATGACTTCGCAGTTGAAGACGTGGAGAAGTACGTGCTGGACGTGGTCAGCGGATTCATAGTAAGGTCGCTTAACGCACAATAGCTGTTACCACGAATGTTGCTTTACTTCGACCCGCCAAAATGCGTTACAAAGGAGGAGCAGTCGTTGTGTGTCGCGGTGTGCAAGGAGATAGCCTCCAAATGGTGCGAAGGTAGAGTGCGGGGAAAGAAGGACGACAAGGGGACAACGCTGAACCTGGCAGGTAAGTGCTTACCTCATATTTTCTCTCATGTTTGCAAATAGTATGTAAAATGAGTGAGTCGTGCACATTGGGCTATTCCATTTAAAAAATCTTACACCCTTATGGGTGACAATAAGTGGTGTCCGGGGGGGGGGGGGGGGGGGGGGGGGGCAACGTGTTTTATATATTCTCAAGGTGGACTGTACAATATGCTCTGCACCATTCTTACATTGGCCCCTCAGCTCTATTGGTAGAGTGCATGCGTTTTGTTTTGTTATTGTCATTTTAAGTTTTATTCAAAATGCGAGATGAGCATGGTTCATCTTCTAATATTTTAGCTGAAGTTGACAAAGTACTTCAAGGTTCCTCACAATTAAAGAGCATTGGGGGTGGGAGCACCCAGGAAGGAGGCAGGCTTCGCAGACGACCCACAAGCTTACGCGAGAGGAAAAGCAGCAACTTTTGGAGCAGTACGGTTGCCAGAGCAGCGATGAAGACGATGAGTATCCTTTCGTATAGCATTACGAATCGTACTTGTCTCATACTTGCAGTTCCTTGACCTCAAATAAATATGGCTGGAGACCTACAATGGGAGCACAGCCGATGGGACCGGCCCTGCCAAAGGTGAGGGAATCAGATGTTATAAAATACATTTTTGGACCATTCGCAAGTTACTACCCCCAAACCCTCCCCACACACCACCTATTGTCTCACCTGGCTGACATCTTGATTTAAAAAAATATTGATAAATCACACAAACATCGGAAAATGAGTTACTGATGAAATTGTGATGCATGTGTGCGAAGAAGATTGCTATTGCACTTTAGAAACACTTGTATTCAAGAGACTTAGTCGTCCTATTTCTAGCACTCAATGTAAATTAATGCGTTCCTGCAGTAAGCTATTTAATTGTGTTGAATCTGGAGCAATATGAACGTAAAAACTTTTCCAAAAGGTTTCGAAAAGCTGCATCTATCACAAGTCTAGTTGGTTGCATGGTATTGGCCAAATAGTTACCAGGGCATATTGTCGATCCTTACGTTCAAGCAAGGTTTTATTCTGCACAAATGTTCCTTTGCTAACAAACACAGTGATAAACTAATTCTAACTGCAGCAAGCAGACTTTGAAACGTTGCCTGAAATAGCAGTGCTTCTTTTCTTCTTTTTTTTCTTGGCATTCAAATTTGCGTTACTTTGGATGTGTTTTCAGATTAGTTGCATTCTTGCCAGACACAAATAATGCAGGGCAATTCCTTTCCTGTCTGAGCTGTGTTAGCTCTTCATGGACTTTCCTTATTGAATTAAACTTTATTGCTATTATTTAGTTTAATTCAAATCATTTTAATTTGTGTTTTAGTAAGTTATTCAGTTATTAGTTTTTATTTTCGTTTTCTCCTATTGCCTATTAGTGTGAACACCCATCATGGTTCAACTTTATTGAGATACATATGTTTTGATACCCATTAGTGCTGACAGCAGCTTTCTTTTTGAGATTTTGGTTTTCACATTGTGCTTTAGTCATAATAATCTTGCACTCATCTGCACATGCAACAGCTTTTATCCAACTTTGTAAGTGTACAATGACCATTGTAAGTATAATGACCTTTGCAACAAAATAATATTGTCTTTGTGACCTTTGCAAACGCACAATGACCATTAAGGCAGGTTTTAATAATTAACATTAGTTGAACATTGAATCAATGACGTTACATGCGCTTAGCTACGATAGCTAGCGAATATTAGGACTACGGTATTTAGGGTAGGGCCAACCGAAGGCCCTTAGGGTTAGGGTTTAACTTTTCACCCACATTCCGACGAAAAACACCCGTCTCTTATCCCCAGCTTTTTTACAGCTTTTCAGTCGCATCGAGGGGCGTCTTCGGCACCATATAGCACGCATAGCGCACTATATAAAAATTCCTGACCCTAGAATAGACCTGAGTTCTATTCCAGTGTCGGCTGCCGAGTGTCTGACCAATCAGATCATGAATATCAAGTTGCAAATTGTTGCAGTTGTTGCTTAACCGTCTAGTTACGCAGAGCTGATGCAATGTTCGCCTTTAGACCACACCCAGTTCTCTATCCCCTCACTGTAACACCTTACACAATCTCACACCATTACTACTTCAATTTAGCTATTCATACTAATGAATAGTGGAATTTGCACAATGTATTTTGTTGTAGCAGTACGTGGCACGATTGTGCACTTGGCAAAAAGACAGGCACATTTTTTTGTGATGTGCTTCTCCACATAGCACACACCTAGTTTGGGTAACCTTGCCATCATTGGAACCCTACCCTTGAAATGCGAGCCATCCACTGTATGCTGGACACTGTTACAATCCCTAAGTAAAATTCCATTGTCATTAGGAGAACCCCTGTAATGTGAATGGCCCTCTATTCCGTGTAGAGCAAAGGACCTATTAAGGAACACCCAACTTTCCTTGACTGATGCAGACAAACTATGCATGCTAGAGAGATAATTTAAACACTGTTGGATAGAGAATTTAACGTAGATTACAACCATAGTAACTGTAGCAAATGTTGTACGAATCCTGGTACCAAAATCTCACGTTTCGGCAAACATACCTCAATGTATGGGAAAGGTACCGAATAAGGAACAACCACATCAAAGGGTTGTTATATAAACACTCAGCCGCAATGGGTTTGCTTGGGAGAGGGGGGGCCTGCTTAAAAATGATATCTCTATCGTCTATCAGCTACATGGTACAGCCTATAGTCTACTTATGGCCGATAAGCATAAAGGCTATTCTCCTGAGGTCGCTAGGATGGCTATTGAAGCCTACAAGACCAAAAAAAGGCTCATTCCGTGTAATTGCGTCCGCAAGCGGAATGAGCACATCGACTCTGTATCGCTTGACGACTGGTGAAGTAGCTATAGATGACGGGCGGGTAGGGGCAAAACCGATATTGTCACGAGCGGCCGAGGCAGGCCTGATTAAAGCCATCGTATTCATGAACTTAAGGGGTGTGGGGATGGCGAAAGAAGAGGTGTTCGAAGCTGCAAAGGCACTAGCTGAGGAGGAAGGCTGTACGTTTTAAGGGTGAAGATGGGCTTCCGACTAAACACTGGTGGGACGGATTTCGAAAGAGAGCTGTAGAGTCAGGCACTCCGATCTCCTTGCGTATACCACGCAACCTATCACGCAGCCGTGCAACCTCTGGTAGCGACTCCCGCCTACGTGCTTTTTTTTCAGCTCATTCACGAGTGAGTGGCAGAACATGGCCTTGACCCATCTAGAGACTTCATCAATCTTGATGAAACCCAGATTGTGCTTGACCCAACCCAGAAGCGTGTGGCTGTAGTTTGTGGAACCAAGCGTGTTCACAAACTCACAGGCATCTATGGGGAGCGTGGAGTTCATATTACGATGGTTGCTGCCATTGTATCCGATGGTACAGCTCTGCCCCCTACATTATCTTCCAGGGAAAATCAGTGTCGCATGAAATGGCCAGAGCAACTCATAACTTTGATCCAAACTGTGGGCTTGCCTACAGTGCCAGTGGCTGGATTGAACGGAGCATCTACCATGAGATCCTTAAACATCTCATTGATATGTTACCAGCTCCTGAGACACGGGGATACAAGCTGCTCATTGTTGATGGCCACGAGTCACACATTTCCCTATATGCTGCACAATTAGCTATTGCCAACAAGCTTGACATTGTACTCATGCCTTCCCACACCAGCCATCTGGTACAACCTCTGGATGTAGGAGTGTTTGGTCCACTAAAGATGCTTTCTTCTGCTGCAATGACCAAACATTCAGTATCACATCTTATTTCTACCACACAATGTTCCAATGATAATCAATGATGCCTATCATCGGTCATTTACAAGAGAGAACATCATGTCTGCATTCCAAAAGACAGGCCTGTCTCCTCTACGTGGGGTAGATGCTCTTCCTGAGATACAGTTGGACCCCATGATGCAATCATGGCTTCATGTGGTGTGTCGGGGGCAGCACTTTCTGATAAAGTCACCATTGTAAGCTTTATAGAGGATGGTGTGGCACAAGAGGTGAAGAGGCGTGTAGATATTGAGGCTATCGCAATGACAACAGAAGAAGATCTGCAGTTACGTCTGAAATTGTCAATTCAGTACCACTCCATGTATGTGGCTGCATGTGCAGTACGTCCTGAGCAGGTTGCAACATGCTGAACCAACCTCTCCACAAAGTTCTGGAAGCACCACTGATGATTCAGATGGAGAAAGCTTGGATCCGCAGGACAACACTACTCCTACTTTTAAGCGTTTGAAGGGTTCAGCTCAGTGCATGACTTCAGCACAATGGATTGAGGAATTTAAGGCTGCTGAGGATATGAAGAGGAGAGAGATAGCTGAGAAAGAGGAGCGACGCAGAAAAAGAAAGGCAGCTCTAGAGGAAAAGGCTGCATTAGAGCGCACAAAGAAACCCTGCGAAGCAATAATGAAAACAGGGGCTCGCAAAGGAGCACAGTGCTGCACACCTAGCTTGCCAAATGCTAGTGGAAATTTTTATTGTGCTCGACATCAGCGTTGAATGTATATATGTAGTCTAGGGCTAGTAGAAACAGACTAGTAAAACATCTGTCAATTAGATTCATCGATTTGCATATGATCTTAAAACAGTAAGATGATTAAATTCTTTAATGAGATTTAGTGTTCCTTAATAGGGGTGCGTTCCACATTCGGTTCCTTTGCTCTATTGGACAGCTTAACCATACTGGGAGAGCAAGGCCACAGCATCGTTAACTGAAGAGTAGTGGACTGGAAAATCCCCCTTGTTTATGTGGTCATTAGATAAAGTATCCCTTTTGCTACCCTTACAGCTTAGCCTATTTTAATTTGGCATGCACATTGCTATGGTTACACCATATACACTGTCGTCTACCCTTCGCATAGCCACTTCCTCCTCCGGCGCCGGCGCGGGCCCCTGCACGAGCCTCAAGCTCCAAACTGAAAACCCGGTATTGATTAGCGTTTCGTACGGAGCCCTAATATACAGTAGACAATACGCTTGAGTATCCGCCCCTTTCGTCGTACACAAGTGTCGTTATAGTCTGGTGAACACACAGGCTAGTGCGTAGCGTCCTTTCTTAGCGACGCCCTTTCTCAGCGACACCCAGCCGTTATCTATGCATTGGGCATCGATAACTTATTCTTCACTAAGCCGCTAATTGAAACAAATGAATTCCGTTTCCTGCTTACTCGAAAACTCACACACGAACGAACAAATGCCGAATATGAAAAGCCAAGTAACTCGTATGAACTTAAGCTTTAATGAACTACAAGAAAAAAAAAAAAAGAGCAAATTGCTGACATGACAAAAATTTACTGGACAGCGTCAGTGGAACAAGTGGTGAAAGTTCAATTTCCAATAAATGAGTTTTTCCGAAGTATCCACTTGACATAGCCAGCAAATGATCTCTAAACGTGATTGCTTTTATAGTAGCAATTTGGTAGTGCAGAGCATTTTGTTCAGACCCCTATGAAATGGGGAGAACTCATTTGTTTGTCCACTGCACATGACACACCCGACCATTCAATGGCTATGTCTGTTCAAGTAAAGTATCCAGCACACCATCTCAAGCACCTTCACACGATCTCGAGTGTTTAGAGCTTTCCCATTATTTACGTGTGAAGTTGAAAGGAGATAAAGTTCGGGCAACAACAGGCCCTTCTGTGGTACATAACTCAAAGCAACCATGCAAGAATCATGTGTTAGTTTGCTCTTTGCATGCAGATGTTTTACTGTTTGCAACTACTGTTCGATAATATGTCACCGCTGCAATGAGGATACTTGAGGTGTGTCCACATCCAGTGTGATCCGGTTTGCACTGCAGAAGACATGAGTGCACTTAATACTTTGCACAATTATACTGTATGTTGTACCAAAGGGGGGGAGGGAAACAGTCGTTACCGAAGTAACTAACTTGTCACCCAAACGTATAGTGATTCTAAAACTGCCTGGTGTTCTAACTAAGCTTACATGTCTCTATTTCCTTCTAAGCCAAGCCATCTGACTTGGACCTGTTTATCAACATGAATGCAGCATCAGTGTTGGAACAGCAGAAGCTTCAGAGGGAGAAGCACAAGGTGGCCCACGAGGCCAAGGTCGAGAAGGACAAGCAAAGCAGGCAAGTTCAGAAACAGAAGGTGCAGGATAGGCGGGGAGAAGGAGAAGAAGCGAACACAAAGCAAGAAAGAAGGGCATAGATATATTGGGACACACTCGCACATGATTGATTGTACAGTTCTTTTTTGTCATGCAAATTCATTCACCCTGTTTGTTGTGTTTTTGGAAAGGCTGTGTGTGTGTGTGTGTGTGTGTGTGTGTGTGTGTGTGTGTGTGTGTGTGTGTGTGTGTGTAGAACTTGTGAAAGTACGGATCCAGTGAAACACTTCAAGGCAAAACAGTAAACTGACAATGAACTTTCCATAGAGCAAAAAAGGAGCTGTAAAGGTGTGATAGATACACACACACACAGTGTGTATACCATACACAAGGTACACAAAAGAAAACAATGCACTTAACACAGATGCGAACAGAATAAGAAGGAAAAAGTATTACAGTTCGTCTTCTTGGCAGTACATTTAACCCTACGACCACCACCATTTCCAACCCGCTGTTTGGTGGTCGTGACCTTCATGATAGACTGAAATCTATCCTCCTCAAACCGATCCTCGGTAATGGACCGCGACCCCGCTTCTTCATTGGCGCATTTGAAACAAAAGAGTTCAAGTGTACTTCTGTTGTATGTTCTTGCAGCCCCAGCGCGGCAGTTCAATTCTGGCTAAGCCCCGGGCTGGAACGCTGGAGCCCCGGATATCCGGTGAGGCGTATGTAAACGCTGATTTGACTTACATCGTGCATGAGAGGGCAAACGACATCAGTGGGCTAAGCTGTACCATCCATCGTGTGGTAATCCACTGTAGTGACTCAATTCAATAATGGAGCATCTCGAGTGAAGTTGTACGCATGAGGCAGCCAATCACTTCAGCGACGTTTGTCTGGTGCACGGCTGTTTCAGTCCATTGAAAATCGGCACTAGGACTTAGCAACGTGAGTTCATTAATTCCATCTGGCGCGTACGAAAAAGGCGAAGCCATCGATAATTCCTCACAAGATGAAGGTATTACATGCAAGTTAAGTTGTAGCTGCATAGAAAGGTACCAAGCTTTCATCACTGAGAACTGGTGTTATACGGTCAAGAATGCTTGATATCTCTTGAGATGCGTATTTCAGTTTCCCGCGAATCCCGCTTATATTTTTCGAGATAAATAGCTTCAAAACGATGAGGAGGGTACGATGTTGCTTTTTAATTTGTTTCTACGTTACTACACGAGTTCGCTGATACTCTTTTACACAGACAATACGCTTGAGTATCCGCCCCTTTCGTCGTACACAAGCATCGTTATAGTCTGGTGAACACACAGGCTAGTGCGTAGCGTCCTTTCTTAGCGACGCCCTTTCTCTATGCATCGGGCATCGATAACTTATTCGTTACTAAGCCGCTAATTGAAACAAATGAATTCATATATATGCTTACTCGAAAACTCAAACACACACGAACGAACAAATGCCGAATATGAAAAGCCAAATAACTTGCATGTGTGGTATACCGGTACCGCGGTAACAACTTAATGAACCACAAGAGAACAGGAAAAGAAAAAAAGAAAAAAAAAAATTTGCTGACCGAACAAAAATTTACTGGACAGCGTCAGTGGAACAAGTGGTGAAAGTTCAATTTCCAATAAATGAGTTTTTTCCGAAGTATCCACTTGACATAGCCAGCAAATGATCTCTAAACGTGATTGCTTTTATAGTAGCAATTTGATAGTGCACCCAACCGTTCAATGGCTATGTCTATCAAGTATCCAGCACACCATCTCAAGCACCTTCACACCATCTCAAGTGTTTAGAGCTTCCCATTATTTACGTGTGAAGTTAAAGAGATAAAGGTCAGGCAACAATGGGTCCTTGTGTGGCAAGCAACCATACAAGAATCATGTGTTAGTTTGCTCTTTGCATGCAGATGTTTTACTGTTTGCAGCTACTGCTCTATAATATGTCACCGCTGCAATGAGGATATTTGAGGTGTGCCCACATCCAGTGCGATAGGGTTGCACTGCAGAAGACATGAGTGCACTTAGTACTTTGCACAATTATACTGTATGTTGTACCAAAGGGGGGAAATAGTCATTACCAAGGTAACTAACTTTGTCACAACTTATTCTGATTCTAAAACTGTCTGACATTCTAAATAACCTTACAGTCCTTTTTGTTGGTGGTCGTATCTTAAGATACAGCACTAGTTTAATTCTTGACACTCGTGTGTGTGTAGAACCTGTGAAAGTACGGACCGAATGAAACACTTCAACAAGACAAAACGAAACCTGGCATTGAACTTTCCATGTGGAAATAAAAGTACCACAACCATGAATATATGAGTATAGCAAAAAACAGAACTGTGAACCTGACAATGTGGTGTATTGGATACATACACAGTGTGTACACCATATACAAAGGTACACAATACACTGAACATAAATGTGAACAAAATAAGAAGGGAAAAAGTATGACAATCAAAGACCATGTTCCTACTGCTTCCTCTTCTTGGCAGTACGTTTAACCTTGTCACCACCACCATTTCCAACCCGCTGTTTGGTCTTCATGGTGCTGGTCGTAACCTTGATCATAGGATCATCCGAAATCTCCTCTCCATCCCCTTCTTCCTCTTCCATCAAAGCCCTGCTTTCTTCCTCGTCTTCTTCCACACCCTCTTCAAGCAGATCCTCAGTAATGGACCCTCTACCCCCGTTTCTTCGTTGGTGCATTTGAAACAAAAGGGTTCAAGTGTACCTCTCTGTTGTATGTTCTTGTGAATGCTGATTTGACCTGCATCGTGCAAACGAATCATTCAATAGGTAAAAGGACATTATTTTTCAACTGATCGGTAATTACATTTCTTTAATATGTAAAAAGGACAGTGCTACTTTGTTATAACGATTCACAATTGATTTTCTGACAGAGCTGCCATCCAAGCACACCATCATACACACCATGCACAACCGCACAGACTAAAATAAGGGTCCCGAATTTGGCCTTTCCAGTCACTGAATAGAGTTTACAATTCTGGTTAGTAATTACTTTAATATGTCCAAATTCTCATACGGTATAAGATGTGGCAATGATACTCATTGACCCTTCATAACCCACACTCTTCACCCTACATCATACCCACACCCTTCATCACACCTCATATCTACACCTTAATCACACTTCGAACCCATACCCATCATTGCACCTCACACCCACACACTTCATCACACCTCATACCCACACCCTTCATCACACCTCATACCCACACCCTTCATCACATCTCATACCCACACCCTTCATCATGCCTCATACCCACACCCTTCATCACATCTCATACCCAAACCCTTCATCACATCTCATGCACACACTATTCATCACAATACCATGCATATCAACGCTACCTTGGAAGGTATTTTTTTGAGGACATCAGGTGATCCACTGTAGTGACTCAGTTCAATAATGCAGTCCCAGTCATCTCGAGTGAAGTTGTATGCATTGAGGCAGCCAATCACATCAGCAATGCCATCTTCTCCCTAAGCACAGGAGAAATATGGAAACAGATCGTCTGGTGAAAGCATTGATCAATGCTGACAGCTAAAGACGATGGGTGCCCTGACATTTGTTACATGTGGTACACCTGCCCGCCCAAGTTCAACCAGTAACCAAGAGAAACAGACTGCTATCAATCATCGCTTAATTACAGTTGGAGGTGGAGCTTCAATGCAGGCTGCTGACTTGATCCAGTAATGCCACACAGCACACAAGTATACCAGCCCAATATATACACACAGATAGAAAATTTCTTAAACCTACGTTTTTCACAAGTGGGTCTGTTAGTTGACTGCTGAAAAGTGGGAGGTAATCTAAACAGAACTCTGTCTTGTTGCAGGATGTGCTGCAGTTAGAACAATGCACCAAACAAGAGACATATAACAGCTGGCTTAATAGAAGACAATGGAATAATTAGCTATACATGAGATAATGTAACAGTTGACATAATCACTGCACAACAGCTACTTCTCAGGTGACTAGGAACAATCAACATCAGCCACCTCATCCCTCCCCTCACAATAATCAATATCAATACCACCCATGTCCTATCACCACCACATTCCCCCCCCCCCCCCCCCCCCCCCCCCCCCCCCCCACCTGAGACTGGTATGTTTCCAAAGCTGCTGCAGCAATCTGTCACACTTTGTCTTCTTCGAGTTGTTCCCAAGCCACATGGGGAAGTGAGGCTGTCCCAGGTAACCCCTCATGCACTCCCCAGGAATGACACTGGAGAACACGGCCTGGGTGGGGAGGAGGCCCCAAGTGGCTGTCCCTCTGATCTGCCTCTCTACCAGGTTGCCATCACTCAGGGAGTCTGCTGCTTGGGACAGTCTGTGAAGGACTGTCTTCATGTTCACACTGCATTAGGTGTGCACACGGGTATGTGTATATGTATGTGTATATGTGAGCATATATTCATCATGTACAGTATGTGCACATGTATGCATTTGGAAGGCATGTCCACATTCGTAGGGTGTGTAAGTAGAAAGGGAAGACATGAAGCATCATATCAGTGGCTGACTAACTTTGGTTCATGTATCAAGAACTCTCTAGTAAGCAGAACACGCAAGACACCAAGAAAAGAGCAAAGACGATGCAACATTGCGCACTTCTACCTTGTCACCACACACACAATTGTATGTCTTTTGTCCTTTCATTTTCAAAATCATAACCCAGTTGTACTTTTGAGACACAAATGCAAAGAATATTAGCCCCTGATTGTGCCAGTGCACCACAGGAATTCCATATCACTAAAGACTGGTATTTGACATCCAAGTAAACATGCAGCCAATGCACACACACACACACACACACACACACACACACACACACACACACACACACACACACACACACACACACACACACACACACACATTGCACTAAGGTTTTAATTAAATGTCCCCTCAACCTATTACCAGCACTCTTCAAACTTCACCCCTCACCCTCACCTGTGGCTCATCATCCACCCCCACCCCTCACCTGTGGCTCATCATCCACACCCACCCCTCACCATTACCTGTGGCTCATCATCCACACCCACCCCTCACCCTTACCTGTCGTTCATCATCCACACCCACCCCTCACCCTTACCTCATCATCCACACCCACCCATCACCCTTACCTGTGGCTCATCATCCACACCCACCCCTCACCCTTACCTGTGGCTCATCATCCACACCCACCCCTCACCCTTACCTGTGGCTCATCATCCACACCCACCCCTCACCCTTACCTGTGGCTCATCATCCACACCCACCCCTCACCCTTACCTGGGCTCATCATCCACACCCACCCCTTACCTGTGGCTCATCATCCACACCCACCCATCACCCTTACCTGTGGCTCATCATCCACACCCACCCCTCACCCTTACCTGTGGCTCATCATCCACACCCACCCCTCACCCTTACCCATACTCATCATCCACACCCTCTTATCTCTCATCACCCTCACTTCTGGTCACCCACCACTCCCCCTGACACACCCCAATACCTCTTCACATCCATTCCACCTGCATACACCACCACCCCCCTCGTTCTAAATGACGCTCACCCTCTATCGACGGGTTTCACCAGCGGGTAATTCTCCTGCACAAAGAGGGCAGCAATGTTGTAGTCGTGGAAGAATAGTTCGGTCTTTTCCCCAAAGCTCAGCTCCCGGCCATCATCCATGGGCATGAAGACCGTCCTGATCACATCAAAGGGCCCAATGGTAATGTTCTTCTTGGCCCCACTGGCTGCACCTTTGGCCTGCTCATAGTTGAGGCTCTTCTCAGCTACACTCCAAAGCGATAGGTTGTGCAAAACCTGGTGTTGGGGGGGGGGGGGGGGGGGGGGGGGGGGGATACAACAAAGGGGTAAGGTTGAGTTACGAATACTGGTGTGACACCTATTATATCAGCTGATAAGTACACAAATTACTTGTGCAGTGCATTTATCAGTATATTGGGAAAACTCGTGTTATAAATGATTTGTCCTTTTCATAAAAGCAATAATTAGAAACGTGCCAAAATCCATCCATAAAGATGACATCCACAAACGCTGCATTCTGTTTCATACTCCCATTTTCTTCCAACTGCATCTTGCGTTGGTAAATAATAAAATGTCTCAATATATGGTAATCCATTGCACTGGTACAGAAGTGATCCAAGTCAAGATTTGATTGCAGTTTCAATATCAGTACTTCCTTCTCTTAGCCTCCTCCCTTCACCACACCTCTTCCTTCTCTTAGTCCCTCCCTTCATTCTCCCCTCACTACACAACCATGTGCACACCTGTCTGATGTCATGACCCGAAGCGACAATGAGCTGCTCCAAAGCCTGAGGTGGTATCTTGACCTTCTCCTTGAAAGCCACACTCATTATGGCACCCTTAGGAGTGTGGAAAATGAGTGAAGAAGAGTGAGTGAGGAATGGAGGAAGGAGGAATGGAGTGAAGGAGGGATGGAGTGAGGGAGGAAAGAAGGGAGGGAGGGATGGAGAGAAAGGAAAGGAGCGAGGGAGGGAGGAAGGGAGGGAGGAAGGAGTGAGGGATCAAAAGGAGGGATGAGAGAGAGGGAGGGATGGAGGAAAGGAGTAAGGAGGAATGGTGGGAGTGAAGGATGGAAGGAGTGAGGTAGTGCATAGGAAGGAGAAAAGGAGACAGATACACATTGATTAAAGAAATGATGGCAGAAAAGGTGGGTGTGGTCAGTGTGTATGGACTTGGTTATTGTGTAGGGATACGTGTGGTCACAAACCTTGATTTGTTCCACTTTTGGTCTCGGAAACCTCAGATCGTAGCAGTAATTGGCAAGTGAGCGAATCTTCGGGAGTACCCTGTCATTGCAGATGCAGATGATGGGAACTTTCGTGCTCTTTATCAAGGCGATTAGTTCCTGAAGTAAGTACAGCGTGAAGAGAGAACATCACATGAATACACATGTGGAATTAAACCCGATAGCTAGTGCGCATCAGGGTGATTCCACATGAAATTGCACCACGCCCTCTCATATTGACATGCCACTTCCCATATATGTTCTCTCCCCTAAGGTAAACAAAATTTCCATACTTGTGCATACTTCATATTGGCCCATTTATAAAATACAACTTGCTGAATGATTTAATCTTTGTGTGTGGCCCTCGTCAAATCAAAAGAGGATAGCCCGGATGGTACTAATCTAGGGAACACAGTCCCATTAACATATCAAGTGGTGGGCATGAAATAAAGTGCAACACATGTCATATAATTCCAGATGGATGCAAGGTGCATCTGCATACAGCTTTTGAAGTACTGACGCAAACTGCCACAGCAAACATCTCCATTTTACAGAGGAAGCATTATTCAGGATAGTTTATTTTAATAAACGCCAGCAGAATACCGCTAGCCAAAACAGGAAATGGAGGATTACTGTACAATGAACCCCCTTATTTCCATACCTCCTCCCCAGTGAACCACTTATTTTTGGGGGCGAGGGAGCGGTGGAAGGGGTGAGGAGGCAAGCACTCTCCAATATTGCACCCCAACCCATGCTCCAGCACCCTATGCAGCTATGCTCTCATGTCGTGATCCTAGAAACATGCTATTCTGTTGGACTTAAACGATTGGACATATCACTCATTCATTGCATAATTCAATGGACATATGCTTACATAGCCTTAGCAACAGACATCACGTACATAATGAAGGCAAATGGTAAATATGGACAGTTGTTCTACTGTCTTCATGCTCATCTGCACTCCTCCCATGGTCACCTGCACACCTCCCATGGTCACCTGCACACCTCCCATGGTCACCTGCACACCTCCCATGGTCACCTGCACACCTCCCATGGTCACCTGCACACTTCCCATGGTCTCCTGCACACCCTCCCATGGTCACCTGCCCACCTCCCATAGGCTCACCTGCACACCCTCCCATGGTCACCTGCACACCTCCCACGGACTCACCTGAATTCCTCCCCTGTCTTCATTGCCCGCCATTCCGTCCACCTCATCCATGATGAGGGCGTGCTTCCGTCCACTCACCAGAGCCCCTCCCCCTTCTCCCGCCACAAAGCCATCCAGGGAGTGGGAGCCGAGCTGGCTGGCCACTTCAGCCTGGAGAGACCTGCTGCTCCTCGTGGAGCTAGCATTCAACTCAAAGTACGTGTAGCCACACTCCTAGAGGGGAAGGATGTGTGCATATGTGTGTGTGTATATTTACAATGTAAACATGCCCAAAAAACAATAATTGCCCCCCCCCCCCCCCCCCCCCCCCCTACCCACCAACACCCATGATTCAAAAGTGAAACACAAACAAGCCAATTCATGGTTGCACCGTCGCAGTTGGTACTAATCTCACTCAGTACATATACAACAAATCCACTGCACAGTGATACATACGACACATCCACTGCACAGAGATACATACAACACACCCACTGCACAGCGATACATACAACACACCCACTGCACAGTGATACATACGACACATCCACTGCACAGCGATACATACAACACACCCACTGCACAGCGATACATACGACACATCCACTGCACAGCGATACATACAACACATCCACTGCACAGCGATACATACGACACATCCACCGCACAGCGATACATACAACACACCCACTGCACAGTGATACATACGACACATCCACTGCACAGCGATACATACAACACACCCACTGCACAGCGATACATACGACACATCCACCGCACAGCGATACATACAACACATCCACTGCACAGTGATACATACAACACATCCACTGCACAGCGATACATACAACACACCCACTGCACAGCGATACATACAACACATCCACTGCACAGCGATACATACAACACATCCACTGCACAGCGATACATACAACACATCCACTGCACAGCGATACATACAACACATCCACTGCACAGCGATACATACAACACATCCACTGCACAGTGATACATACAACACATCCACTGCACAGCGATACATACAACACATCCACTGCACAGTGATACATACAACACACCCACTGCACAGCGATACATACAACACATCCACTGCACAGTGATACATACAACACATCCACTGCACAGAGATACATACGACACATCCACTGCACAGCGATACATCCACTGCAAGATACATACAACACATCCACTGCACAGTGATACATACAACGTGTGCACACGGCTGCACACACACAGTCTTCAGAAGGCTTCCAATGGCGAGCGTAACCGTATTTAGCTTAGGTGAAAGGGAGGCCCTCACCTCACACACGATAGTGGCAGTGGTGGTCTTCCCTATCCCTGGAGGACCAGACAGCAGGGCGGCCCTGAAACTGGCACCTGTCTCCGATGATTCCTTCCCGGCCGGTAGGGTCCTGTTCCTCTGCCAGTCCTGCAGCCACTTGGCCAGCTTCTTGGCACAGCTCTTGTCCCCTTGCTGCCCGATGATGTTCTTGGAGGTCTTGGGCCTGTAGCGGTCCACCCACATCAGGTTCTCTGTCCCTAACCGAACCAAGCCCGGGGGGGGAAAAACAAGGTAATGCGACAAGGTACGATATAGAGTACCGGCTGTTATTGAAATGGTGGGAAGGGTCTTAAAGCGCAGCAATAGTACAGTACAGTAGTGTCTGTATGGCATGCTAGGACATATTTGCATTGCATGTCGTGACATATTTGCATTGCATGTTGTGACATATTTGCATTGCATGTTGTGACAAATTTGTATGGCATGTTGTGACATATTTGCATTGCGTGTTGTGACAAATTTGTATGGCATGTTGTGACATATTTGCATTGCGTGTTGTATCATATCTGCATGGCGTTGAATGCATATGTTTTGGGCAGTGGCAAATATCGGGGGTTCATTATGTACTGTACCAAGCACATAAACTACATGTGCGACTGGAAAACTAGGGGACAATAAATTGTGCACCATGGGAAACAGTACACTTCCACATACATGTACTTAAGCACCTGCACGCACACACACACTTACACTCACACTCTAGCACTCACATACACCCACACACATGTGCACACTAACGTAATAGCTTCCCCACAATGTGCACACCCATACCCACACACACACATACACACACACATTTTCATCACGTCACCTGCGGCAAGTGCTGTTGCATTTTGCAATGGCGTCTGCACAGGTGTTGTAGAAACACCCTGCGATGGTGTAGAAGGTGCTTGTGATGGTGTGGAAGGTACCTGAGATGGTGTACCAACCGTCGGAGATCCTGAATCCGGAGGTGATTTCTTTGCACCTTTTTTTGGCCTCGAAGTTATTATTTTCGGCGTGACTGGCACAACAGGTCCCTTCTCACGGGTACGTATTAGCTCCAAGAGACCATCTTCATCGATCTGCTTTGTACCACATTCTGTAGCCTGGTGTGAGGCAATAAAACTGACTAACCAGAACACAAATTGTATCAGGAAGATAAAGTATCTCGTTTGCTACCCTTATAGCTTAGCCTATTTTTATCTTGAGGCAGCAACAACATTTGGCATGCATGTTGCTATGGTTACACCATACACACTGTCGTCTACCGAACCTTCGCATAGCCAACCCTCCGCCTACGCCTCCGGCGCGGGCCCCTGCACGAGCCTCAAGCTCCAAACTGAAAACCCGGTATTAATTAGCGTTTCGCACGGAGCCCTAATATACAGTAGACAATACGCTTGAGTATCCGCCCCTTTCGTCGTACACAAGCGTCGTTATAGTCTGGTGAACACTCAGGGTAGTGCGTAGCGTCCTTTCTCAGCGACGCCCTTTCTCAGCAACACCCAGCCGTTATCTATGCATTGGGCATCGATAACTTATTCACCATGTACGTTACTAAGCCGCTAATTGAAACAAATGAATTCCGTTTCCTGCTTACTCAAAAACTCAAACACACACGAACGAACAAATGCTGAATTTGAAAAGCCAAATAACTTGTATGTGTGGTAATAACTTCAACTTTAATGAACAGGGAAAAAAAAAAAAAAAAAAAACTAATTGCTGACGTGACAAAAAATTACTGGACAGCGTCAGTGGAACAAGTAGTGAAAGTTTCAAGTTTTTCCGAAGTATCCACTTGACATAGCCAGCAAGTAGTCTACAAACGTGATTGCTTTTATAGTAGCAATTTGGTAGTGCAGAGCATTTTGTTCAGACCCCTATGAAATGGGGAGAACTCCTTTGTTTGTCCACTGCACATGACACACCCAACAATACAATGGCTATGTCTATTCAAGTATCCAGCACACATCACAAGTATCCAGCACACTATCTCAAGCACCTTCACAAATCAGAAGTATCCAGCACACCATCTCCAGTACCTTCACATCATCACAAGTGTCTCCTCACCTCACAAGCATCTTCACCTTCACAATCTAGCTAAGATTCTCACTTGGGAGGTAAATTTATAATGGCAGCCACATTCTTTTCACAACAACTAGAGTGCGCCTTAGCAACCCAGTCATACCGAATGCATATACAAGTGCGCGCGACGATCCACAACCAAATATAAGACGATCCACTCGAGTTGGACATGCGTGTGCGCACGCAAAGCAGCTATGTCCCGCTAGGCGATAAAACGATAACCCATCTATAATTTTTTGAACTGATGGGCAACTCGTATCATCAGACAAGCCGAGCAGTTACGCGAGGGACTTCACAGTCCAAGGCCAACGCGCCTATCGGATGGTGCCATGCACATTTTAAATCTCTATTGATCAGACAAATGACTTTCTGTTCGAAAACCCAACACACACACACACACACACACACACACACACACACACACACACACACACACACACACACACACACACACACACACACACACACACACACACACACACACACAAAGCACCATGTTATGAAGGAATAATAGAAATATTTGTTTCATGTTTTCTTTGCTATTTTAAAGTGCTGACGTGATAAAAAGTGCTGGGCAGCGCCAGCGGGAACTAGTATTTATTTTGAACAAATAAGAAAATGAGAAAATCAAAGCAGGACATAGCCAGCAACTAAGAGATAAGTTCAACATCTTTTCCAACAGCAACTGGCACAAAGTTGTTCATCATTTGGTGGCTTGGAGTGACTTGTGATTCTGTACACTGTGCTCAGTAAATACAGCCCAAGGCATCCAAACACTCTCCTGGCACGTGGACACTACTGGCACACACAGTGGTCATTACAATGGCCAACAGTTGAATCCACATCCAGGTACAACACTATCACCTCACACTGGTGCAAATGTTACTACAGCAAAGCTGTAAAGGGTGTTGTGGTGTCGAAGATTCACCGTACAGCCCTTTCTCCTTTCCTCTCTGCCTACACCTCTCCGCAACCAATACACTTGCTCATAATGCGTAGTGGTTTAGGTGAATAAGAAATGCAATATGCAAATGCACCACTGGGTGCCAATTATCGCTGGTTTTCAGTACTTTGAGTCTAGCAAGCCTTGCTTACTTCATTTGACGTGCACAATGTATTAGACGAGATTGTCCCCATCCATTCTCGTTTATGTCCCCATCCGTTCTCATCTACGTCTAATGGGAGTACCTCTGGCTTCCAAGATTAAGTTGGACCACACCCGACTGATTGGGCACCAGGATGGGCTATTTATGGAATGCAGCATTGTGTGACAAGTAGATCTTTTTGATCCTTCAGTAAGCTATCCATCCAGCATTCTTCATTTCGCATTCTGTGTCTCCATCTGCCTCACAAGTATCAATTTCCTTCACAATATCAACAAAGATTTTTGATGTGTCTAAAACACTCATTATCCAAGCTTCCACATCTGTTTAATGATCTCATTAACACTTACAGCTTTTGCTTTACTTTGTACAGGTCTCAAGGTCTGGAAACTGTGCGTGGTTTGCTCTTGTTTTCAGAGCACTGAGGTCGCAAGCTGATAGAGATACAGCAAACCTCTCAGGTAAGAAGCAAGCCTTCCAAAACTTGTTTCACGCCTCAAATTCAATACAATTTCAAACTATTATGAACCATTATTGATTTACATAACTCATACCTTGTTTCTATGCATTATGCGTTATGCAAGGCTTGCATAAAACATTCGGATGGTTAGACCATGATCGCAATGCAGCACGACAATTATGCATTACTATATTGTGCATTACGAGCCAGTATACTCTATGCACAAGTAGAAGCAGTTTCTCCCCATCCACATTTAAACCCACCTTCACCCTACTGGACAGCCTCCCACCTCAACACCATCCTTCGACACCCTCACATCCCGACCCCATTTTCTGACACCCTCCCCCACCCCACCCCATTCTTTGATACTCCATCCAACACCATCCCATCCTCCCACACCCTTCCATTCCCACCATCTTCTGACACCCTCCTACCCCATCCTCCCATTCCCACCCCATCCTTTGACACCCTCCTACCTTGACCAATTTAGACTGCCCGGCTCCTTCCCCCACCACCACGTAGGAGGTGTTCTTGCTGATGCTCTGGGTCACCTTGCCCCCATACTTCCTGACCAGGTCGGTCGCCTCTTCTCTCTCCAGAGACTCCAGCACCCCTGTGATTACAAAGGTCAGCCCCTCCAGGCAATCCTCTTTGCCCTCAGGGATTGGCTTGGATCCAGGGGCCCTCGGACCACCACGACTCCGGTACATGTGGTAACTTGAACCTCGAACCAGCTTCGCAACATCTGACACAGGCTTCGCCAATTTGTCCTGCCCAGGGCTTTTTTTGGAAGTGGGTTCGACGTAGGATTTGGCGGGTTTTTTGGGCGACGTGAACAGCTGCTTGGTCGGTTTCCCGAACAAGGAGGATGTGGTCCCCCTGGTTTGTGCAGTCTTGCCCCGCCCAGTGGGGGTAGAGATAGTAGACGAGGGTGACGATTGGTCGGATTTCCCACCACTGGACGCAGACGACATCTTGCCCTCAGATGGCTTGCTCTGCTGCGGCGAATCAGCGAGAAGAGCGGGCTTAGTCGTTGCCATTGGCTTCTCCCGCCTTATGACGACCTTGGCGCCACTGGGTGAAACAGACAACTTTGGGATACGGTAGCCCGCTTCCAGCCTACTTTTCTGAGGACTGAGCATGGCCCCAACTCCTTCTCGAACTGGAACCACCTCTGTCTCATCCGGTGGAGCTAAGACAACCGGCTTGGTTTCAAGGGCATCCATGGACTCAGCACTGTTCCCCTTTGGTCCCACCTCCTCCTCTTTCTTCTTCCCACTCGAAATCTCGCCCTCTTCATCCAAGTAGGCTATTGCCCTCTTAACGGACTTCTTTGGGGCCGGGTGAGACTCTTTGGACAGAGGGACTGTCTTCGATGCAACGCAGGGTTCACCCTGGATGCTGCTTTGAATGGATGTGGGAGAGGCCCGAGAAGCGGTGGGTGTGGTACTGACGGGAGATGAACTCTCGGCTGGTTGTGCCTTCTGGGATGAAGGGGGGGTGGCAATGCCCTCGGTGGACACTCTCTTCACCTGCAGCTTCAGACGCTTTGATGGAGTTTCCTGATCGAAGGGGCTGGGCCTCTGACAAGAGAGGACAAGGGCTTAAGCTACGTGCACAAACACCACATAAATTCATATCAACAACTGGCTAATTATTGATTAGTGAATTAAGAGTTAACTGGCTGTCCAAGGTAAGGAGCATGGTTGTGAAGCGGCTGTAGTTGGCCTAATAGCAAGCCATTGTTAATTACAGCCTCAGAGGTCATGTAGTGAATAGAACGCTAAGAGTTAAGCATGTCTAGTTATTCTTAAAACTCTATCACCCTATTCAATTGCTCCCTTTAGACTTGGGGAGAAGGGAAAGGTGGAAGGATTGGATATTCTTTTTAAAGTTTCGCACCTTTTGGGTCATCTCTTGTATCGTCTTCTGAAAATCTTTATCTGTATGTGTATTGATCTCCTGCAAGCCAACAAGTCATGGTACACCCACACCACACGCCCTGCATCCCTCCCCTTGCACCACACCCCTGCATCCCTCACCTTGCACCACACCCCCTGCATCCCTCACCTTGCACCACACCCCTGCATCCCTCCCCTTGCACCACACCCCCTGCATCCCTCACCTTGCACCACACCCCCTGCATCCCTCCCCTTGCACCACACCCCCTGCATCCCTCACCTTGCACCACACCCCTGCATCCCTCCCCTTGCACCACACCCCTGCATCCCTCACCTTGCACATCTCACCCACACCACACCCCCTGCATCCCTCACCTTGCACCACACCCCTGCATCCCTCACCTTGCACATCTCACCCACACCACACCCCTGCATCCCTCCCCTTGCACATCTCACCCACACCACACCCCTGCATCCCTCACCTTGCACCACACCCTGCATCCCTCCCCTTGCACATCTCACCCACACCACACCCCCTGCATCCCTCACCTTGCACATCTCACCCACACCACACCCCCTGCATCCCTCACCTTGCACATCTCACCCACACCACACCCCCTGCATCCCTCACCTTGCACCACACCCCTGCATCCCTCACCTTGCACCACACCCCTGCATCCCTCACCTTGCACCACACCCCTGCATCCCTCACCTTGCACCACACCCCTGCATCCCTCCCCTTGCACCACACCCCTGCATCCCTCACCTTGCACCACACCCCTGCATCCCTCACCTTGCACCACACCCCTGCATCCCTCACCTTGCACCACACCCCTGCATCCCTCACCTTGCACCACACCCCCTGCATCCCTCACCTTGCACCACACCCCCCCTCACCTTGCACCCACACCCTGCACCTCTGCACCACACCCCCTGCATCCCTCACCTTGCACCACACCCCTGCATCCCTCCCCTTGCACCACACCCCTGCATCCCTCACCTTGCACCACACCCCTGCATCCCTCACCTTGCACCACACCCCTGCATCCCTCACCTTGCACCACACCCCTGCATCCCTCACCTTGCACCACACCCCCTGCATCCCTCACCTTGCACCACACCCCTGCATCCCTCACCTTGCACCACACCCCCTGCATCCCTCACCTTGCACCACACCCCCTGCATCCCTCACCTTGCACCACACCCCTGCATCCCTCACCTTGCACCACACCCCTGCATCCCTCACCTTGCACATCTCCGCATCTTGTGAATTGCTCTGGAAATCCTCCAATGAGATCATATCTTCCAACAGCAGATCAGGTGGGGACACAGCCCCCTGGTGTGTCTTCGAGGAGAGCTGCTTCTTTTTGTCCGCAGGAGTTTCAGACCTCCTAATTGGAGCACTCCCAAACAAGCCTGACAGAGTCTGCACTTGTTTACGATTCTCTGCCGGCTTTGGGCAAGGGTCATCCTTTGGAGGGGTATCACTCCTGTGGGTCAATAGCACCCTTACCCTACCTGGTCTCTCCCACACCATGGCAACCAGCTCACTTGTTTGTCTTCTTTGTCTCAATCTCATCTTCTATTGGAGAACGTGGTACATCCCAAGTAATGCGCGCCATATATACAAGCGTACACTCCCAAACGACACACGGACACACAGCATACACATACGCACGCACACACACATGCACATACACACACATACATACGCATACACACACACACACACACACACACACACACACACACACACGCACGCACACACACACACACACACACACAAACATGTGTATATATGCACACAAGCACATACATCTTTGATCACTCCTCTCAGCTAACCTGAGTCATCTTTGATCACTGCCCTTGCTCTTTTTGTCCTTTGACCTCCAGGACTGGTCCCTGGAACAGCCTTCCCTTTCTGAACCTGGGGTTTCCCCCTGGTCCCTCCAATTGGGCGTGCTGGCTTGAAATCTTCATCTTCTTCAATAATGACAGCAGCTTTCTGCAACACACACCCACACACACACAATAATACATCCACCCCCCACACACACAATAATACACACATAAATACATGAACAGACAACCTCCCCAGTCCAGCACATATCTTTAGATCACACAATATTCTTCTAATCTCGTGTCTCCCACCCTCTCCAAATGACCATTTTTATTTCCTATCCTCTCAATCAGTACTTGAATTTTCAAGCCACACACTACACACCTTGGAGCCCTTCCACACCCCACCCGCACGATGACATACTACATGTTTCCAATAGCAACTAACATACAGTAATGACCCCCCTCCTTTAACCCTCTCCCTCCTTTAACTCTCTTCCCTCCTCGATCCCACTCCACCTTTATCCTTCTCCCGTCCTTTAACTCAATCCCCCTGTACCCCTCTCCCTCCTTTAACCCCTACACCTCTCCTCACATGACGGCTAAATAGGTGCACAGCACCCAGCTGGAAAGACGTGTCGCTCTATTCATGGCAGCCATGGATACTGTAAGAACCAAATGATCTTTTCTTGAGGCTTAATGTACTCCGCATGATGCATCCTGATCAACTACTTGTTTCACACTCTTTCCCATACATCCTCCCATACACCACATCCTCCCCACACCACACCCTCCCATACACCCTCCCCACACATCCTCCCATACACCCTACCAATACACCCTCCCATACACCCTCCCCACACATCCTCCCATACACCCTCCCCACACATCCTCCCATACACCCTACCAATACATCCTCCCATACACCCTCCCCACACATCCTCCCATACACCCTACCAATACATCCTCCCACACCACACCCACCCATACACCCTCCCCACACATCCTCCCACACCCTACACAGCGCACACCTCACACCAACCTCCTCTTGTTATTACAAGAATCAAAACAATACAACAGAAGAAACTCACCCCCTTCGTGGCCGTTGCCGGTTGTGGTGGTTTCTTCGACGGCTGCTGCTTGAACATCTCGCGGATGTCCATAGACTGGGCGTCATGTGCGTGCGTTTTGTAAACGACATGTGTGTGAGTAAGGTCCATGTACGTATACGCACTGCGTGTGGAAACAATGACGCACAAGTACGCTCTGCAACAATTCTGTGACAGTGTGGAAGTGTTTTTTCGGTTTTATGAAGGTGTGCATTGTCTAGAATTCACCACTAATACGCTTCGTGCAATAAGAATTCACCGTTCCTCCAAGTTTGGATGCTTTGGCTTTCTTCGACATATTTTTTCAAAAATAAAAAGGAAACTTCATTAGGGTTTAAAACCAACCCACTTCTGAAGCGGCGCGTAGATAAATTAATTTTTCCAACCAACGCACGTGTGCAAATTACGCATGCGTAATCAAAACTAACACGCATTCAACGATTGAACCTCATAACGCTAAGTTTCTCGTTCTGCGCCCTCCTTGACAGAACAACTTCAGAGCTGAAGCCCTGCGCACCCAGCAAGACTTTAATATCATCTAGGAGTGGAGGAAACTGATACTACAACTGGGGTGGAGGAGAAATAGGTTTACCCGGTCTGTTGTCTGGAACGGTTACGAGATAAAGCACTCCTTGGCGAGATAACAGTGCAGCGACGTCAGGTAAAAGACGATCAGTGACCTGCATAGAAAAATGAAATCATGTACCCATCGCACTCGTATAACTGACTACACTGTAGAAGTTTTTTTTTGGGGGGGGGGGGGGGGGGGACATAAAATTGGCCTGAGCGCAGTTTTATATGCGTCTTTGTTTTTATGCATGCATTTGCTAAATATACTTACACCTGTAAAAAAAAATATGCATACAAGTACAAGTATCTGCGGTTATATATCCATTGTATCGCATTCTTTTTACCTCCCTTCCGCGCGCCCCGCCGGCCCAAGAGGCTTCGATTCCTCCGATCTGACGTGGAATAAAAATAAAATCGTTGGTGTGTGTGTGTGTGTGTGTGTGTGTGTGTGTGTGTGTGTGTGTGTGTGTGTGTGTGTGTGTGTGTGTGTGTGTGTGTGTGTGTGTGTGTGTGTGTGTGTGTGTGGCGTGGTCACCATCCCTTACTTTGCTTGGTTGCCAAACGTCTTCGGAGGGAGTCGGAACATATGGCGGGTTGAATATCAGTACGTCTACGTTGTTCCTCAGCCTCGGCTGAAAGCCGTTGACCTGCAAGCAACCCGCAGATCATCCCGATTTGCACAAAGGTGTGTTAGTAACTAAGCCTTTCACACCAAGTCTTCGTTTATGCAGTCGTATCTCTGAACGCCGTTGCGCAGTAGCGTGCGATAGGTGCAACGACACGCCTTCGGGTTGACGTCAGTAGTCCTACACATCCAAACTTCTTAATTAATCACGTGACCTACAGGATCTACTACCACTCACAGGTAAAATGCTCCGCTACCAAGGTGAGTGGCCAGAAATGTGATCACAGCGCCGGATCCGGAACCCACCTCCACGCAAATTGACGGCCTTTTTAATTTAGTGGAGGTGTGGCCATCGGTGGCGGGAATTTCAAAGTGCCGGTTTTCTTACCTCAGCCTGTCTAGCAATGGAAAGTCTCTTTCTAACGCATCCATAAGAAGGAAAGAGTCTTCTGATGGAAGATAAATGTGTTCTCGATCCTCAGGGTCGACGTGTACGCATGGAGTGGGATGGTAGGACTGCATTTGTGCACACGAGGCTTTACAGTTTTCAGTTATTATTTTTTAATTTGAGGCACTGCGCGCGCATGCTCAAAAATGGCACAAATGCTCACCAGCTGCGGAGATAGAGTGTGTCTCGTTGGTCCGCTGAAGTGGTACGTTTGTTGTGTGCTTCGTGCATAAAACGCACGCGTCCAACACTCCCTTCCGCCTTCCAGCGGTAAAACTTCCCTCCTCTTCCAGTACGCACTCCTGCGTGCTGAGAATAATGGGAGAACCCTATTCGTGTGTCCCGCCCCTTTGGACAGGCTTCCACTGTTGAACACGTCCGGCCTATCTCCTTCCGCACACCTTCTGAGGTCTATTAAATTTTAGTAAGAGACCTGCAACTAGCAGTGCATGTATTTTAACCGCAACACATTTTAGCAGAGATTATCTCTGATTTGAGGCATGTTTTGGCTGCATAGCTTAACTAGCTAGCTAGACGTCCACAACATTTCTCGTTTCTACTCTCGTACCCCAGGTCCTATGATGCAGCCTCACAGCATACGTATATGTACATTTTCGTTGCAATAGCGATAATGATGCGCCTACAAAGGTCTATACTCCGTGCATGTATAACCTAACATGGGCATGGTTGCTACATAAAATTCTCAACGTTGTGCTAGGAGTCGTATGCACCTCCTGGATTCGCCACTGACTTTGTTGAATCCAATATTCCTGACCTCCAGGTATTCTTCCACACTTCGGGAGCTGGTGTCTGTTTTTGACACACTTCATTTGGCGGCGAGGGATGAGGTGCCCACATGCATCATAGTGGACAACCTCTGTCACTACTTTGCCGCTCAACAGCAGGTGTGGCTTGTGGGGATGGGGTGTTGGGGAGGGGAGGGTGTGAGGGTCTTAAATGTATGTAGCTTGCTACTGTTGTTGCTACATGTACATCACTGTCATACCACATCAATTGTGGAAATCTCTTATCCCCAGTCTCCTTTGGGTACATCATTGGGTTCTGGTCCATTTTGACTCCAATAAGTAGCTTAGTGTTGTGTTGTACTCCGAAATCATCTTGTGTCTGATGAAGGGACATTAAACATAGGGTAGGACAATCGTTTGTGCACAACAGAAATTTGTCTCACTGTGTGAAATGTGCGAGTTGACCTTGCACATTGCATCCATCCCTTTCAAGAGTATTGGGCCTTATTGTGTTGTGGTGGGTAGGGGTTGCTTCAGTTGCGTCTCTGAAACAGTCCAGGTGGCAGGATCTGGCTGCAGATATGGCATACACATGTGCACACATTGTGGATGGTGTGGAGTTTGTTACCCAACAGCAAAGGTATGCCAGTTTTTATACTCCTTTTTTATTTATCTCTCTCTCTCTCTCTCTCCTTCTCAACCCTGTTGATTCCTTCCCTTTTTAACCCTGGTTGATGCTCTTTACCTTTCCCTTGCTGCAGCAGCCCTTGTTCACTGATTGTGTCACTTGGACAACCCTCATCTAGTGAGATATCATCTATTCATTGATCAGAAGATAATCAGTACATGTATTTTTTGGCCTTGCATGTTTCTTGCTGAAGTCAGAACTGAGCTTGTGAAGCGATGGCTGCCTTCCATTATGGAAATTGCAGGTAATGTATTTGGGTCTTTTGTGTGCCTTCTATTGTGGTTTGAATGCTGGGAGTGGGTTGGTGTGCACTTCCCTAGGCAGTTTGAAGGAGCTGAATGAGGTTAAAGTGTAACAAGCATGGTATCTTCCTTATATGGCTTGTGTCCAACCTCCTCATATGACAGCTGCACCTGGGGCAAATAACAGCGACAGAGAGAACTATTCCATTCTTCACAACAAGAAGACGATTGCAACTTATGCCGTGGAAGGCTCAAGATTGTATTTCTTGTGACCAGGGCTCAGACACACATCTCACAACACCTTCTCTGATCATAAAGACACACACACACATATCATACCATCACTCATATTTTCTCTGCATTTTGTTTCCTGAACAAAAGTGATAAATGGTTTAACAGCAGCAGGATGATGTACATTGTGATAGATGATAAATACATGATGACCAGGATATCAGCAGTGGGCAGATGAAGGGGGAAAAAGTGACTGATGAAAACAAGGTTTGAGCTGGGGGTTAAAAGTTTGTTCATTCTTATTTCATATGTATGGTGTGAGCAACTTGTGCATCTCCATCTTCCCAATGACGTATCGAGCATAGCTGTACTTCTTCAGGGTGCCTAGGTGAGGGTAGAGCCTTGAGAGGAGAAGCCTCTGGTTCCCAACGTCCACAGACTCCAAGATCCTCTGGAGAACATAGTTGCCAAATGGATGCTTGGTCAGGTTGATCAGAGTCCTGAAGATGTAGCAGTTTGGAAGGAGGAAAAAAGAGGGTGCAAGTTGGGAGGTGTAGCTAAAGGAACATACTACAATGCAGCATGCCTGCACAAAATAGTTGTGCATATTTGCACCTAAGGTAAGGTGTTCATTTCAGCAAGTATTTTGAGTCCTCATCACAACCTTTTGTGCAGATCAGTGGAGGATGGGGGTTACACAAAGCAATCTTTTAACACTGCCATATATGAAGAAGCAGAGTATTAAAATGATTGCATTGTGTCCCAACATCCATCCACTCACCTGCACAAAAAGTTATTAAAAGGCCTTCCTTTACCACATTACTCTCTCCCTCCCACTTAAAATGGGTAACAGACAGAAACAGCTCCCATGTGAGAAGTGATGTGATGATCTTTGCCCATGCAATCTCACATTAACGCAAACCCAGCTCAGCCCTAAAGGTTATAAATACGTTTTTGTATTGTGATGGAGACTTACTGGTCATCTTCGATAATCTCAGACACCAATGAACGACGCTCTGGTATGGAAGCACATTCTATTGCTTTCTCAACCACATTGCTGTTGAATGAAGGGTGAAGAAGTTGGCAGTTCAAAACCCGTTCTGATTAATGCCCTCTAATAACAGTGTCTATTTCCGCCTTACCCATTGATCACATTTACCACATTAATTCAGCTACTTAACAATGCATTGTTCATTTTACCATCAATCAAGCAAAGCACCACAGAACACTCTGACCTAAATTGACATAGCATAGGCAGTCTGTGGTGGTCAGCATCACGCAGGCACCAAAAGCCTCACCTGGCATACTTGTGCTGTGCAAGTGAGGTAACACAGCCCTTCAGCTGACCAATGACCTGTGCCTTATCTCCGGGCCATCCATGTGTCAGGATATACTGGATCACATAGTTCCCGTACTGATCCTGCCAAAGCAACAACAGCATACATAAGAGTACCGAAATGAAAAGTAACTACTTCACTGCAACTACAGTATTTTGGTGTCAGTGTTCCAAATGAAGAGATGGAGAAATTTTTTGTACATACAAATCATCAATTATTATGGTGGTAAGTAAACAAATTTTGATTCAAAACACATGTAGTCCAAGGAGCATAGCTACGTTTACATTATAAGTAACCCTCTGCAGTATAGATGCGCAAGGCAGGTTTGACCTCATAAGTCAAGTTTATACGTTTTCGAGGTGCTGGGGTCCACAAGAATTCGGGCAAATATAAGTGGGATCGTTTCCGCAAAAAGGGACTAAATGCATGTTTTTTCAGCATTTCAAATTTTTGGTTGTTGATATTTAGAAATGTCCTCTACAGTGCACTGAAAATCGGAGTATCTGTCATTAGGTTGTCAAGGTGCTGAATTTTTAATTAGCCATACATTTCAATGCAAGCGTCACATTTCTAATGGGTGTACTGGAAATTTTATAATGTATGCGCTGGGTCCCTTTTTGCGGAAATGATTCCAAATATCCTTAAATATTTGGTTACATTAGAAACTTACTTCAAAAGGTAAAAAGCTCAAAGAATTTTTTTTGTCTGTTATGTGATAGTTTTGGAAACACAGTTATACTTAGATGTCACATTTAGGTGCAGGGCTATTGAACATTTTATTGGTTAGAATCTGTGTACCGTACCATTATCAGTCGTTTGGACTCAAGGTGGACCTCCATCAGCACACTGTTGACCTGGGTCTGGTTACAGTGCTCCAGTATCCTCTGGATGACCCTGCAGCCGAAGGGATGCATGCAAAGCTTCACCACCTGGCCCTGGAGGGAGGCGACTAAGGAGTCCAGCAGGGACGAGTCCACATACTCCACGCACTTCTGGATAACATGGTTGCCATTTTCATCTTCGATGAGGCCTACAATGGAGCCCTCCAACTCCAACAAGAGGGCAGCCTGCAATGGAGATAAGGCAGGAGGTGCATAAGACAATTAACGATATGATCAAAAGAGTATTTAGAAGCTGAGAAGAAAAAAAGTGCATGAGATGTCAAGGTAATGAGACAAACATGTGGATTTATGTGTTATCTTATCAGTAAGGTGCATCTTGATAATTTTCATTGGAGGAGTGATTCAGTTGTTTTGTCATACCTCATGTAGTATAGTTTAATGTAGTTACATCTTCAAATGTTGAGTTTAATAGCCTTTTGCAAAATGCACTAGTTGTGGAGGAAGTTGCAAAGCGCATGCATTTTAAATCACAAAGACACATACAGATTATGGTATCACTGAATGAGAAGGCTGGTGCTGTTGACACAGGTTAGGGACACATAGAACTGAAGAACACGTTGTTGTGCCTCATGCAGCATCAAAAGAGTGCATCTCTTATTTGTATTATTTTTTGCAGATCAGCATCTGGATGCTTGGTGAAGGCGTGGCACATGCAGAGGCCAGCTGAAACGATAGCAGTATGCCGTATGCACTCCATAGAAGGAATAGATTAGCAGGACTAGTCAGGATCAATTGAAAAGCTTCTTGTCTTAAACTTCCTGTGTACTCATATGCTCATTCAGGTCTGAGATTTCCGAGTTTATTTTTATTTTTATCAGTGTGTACAAAGCATCTCCGTATTTATTTACACGTGTTCTAAATATTATTTGGTCTCGAGTCGATATCTGATTTACAAGCAATTTTTTACTCACCTGCAAGTATCGCGGCAGGTTTTGTATAGCTGTCTGCACGACGCGGCACCCGTACAGATCGTACGATAGGGCGACCACGTTTCGCCTCATCAACTCGGCCACTCCACTCCGCTGGTCCGGCGTGCCGAACTCGAGCAGCTTTTGGATGACGTAGTTGCCGAACGGGTCACACATGAGCTGGAGCGCGCGGGGCGCAATCCCGACCAGTATGCAGTCCCGCTCCCAGGCCGTGGCCTCCTCCAGCTTGGCCTGGATAAGCCGCGAACCGTTCTGATCCCGCGCCAGTCTTGTAACGTAATCAATGAAATAGCCGATGAACTTGTAGAGATGAAAGAAAGGATGATAAAAAAAACAACAAAAAAACAAAAACAAACATGAGCCAGAGATCAAAACAGTAGCCGCCAATTGGTTAGGGTTTGACTATGGCAAACGCATGTATCTTGGGGTGTCTACGTCTCTTTTTCTTATCATTTTGGTCCTAAAGTATTCGGTACCTCGACAATCTTCAGATGGACTTCGCGTAACACACACTCTTCCTGGACAATCGCAGTATCCTGGAATACGTCGAGGAATGGTGCGCTAATCTAAAAAGGTATAATAAAAAAAGGAGCGAGCGAGAGAGATACATATTTAAACGTAAGCAGAGGAGGTCATAATGTCCGCAAGTGGGGAGCCTGCACGCATGTCGAGATGCCGAAGCCGCAAAGAGCTGGACGGTATAATCGCCTACCTCGCCACAAGAACCGAACTTGATAATCGCAGACATTGCTGGGGCAGTTGTTACTGCGGGCATTAAAAGAAAGTGATCAGAGAACAATTAAAAACCGGAAAAAACATTGGAAAAGAAAACCAGCAGAAGTACAACTTACAAGTCTCTAATACTCACGCCGACAGCAGAGAATTGTGGCAAAGGTGCGGAGAAGTAGAATTTAAATTCCAATGCTTTATTTATTTAATCACTTAGGCTCCTCCTTTCTAATTTCCATTGCGGCGCGGCTCCACGTTCGTTCGTTAGTATTTGTGTGGTAGTGTATACATGTGCTTGTTTGTATGTGCATGTATAAATGTTTGAATGTGTGTATGTGTGTGTGTGGGGGGGGGGGGGGCGTGCGTGCGTGCGCGTAGGTGTTGCACAGTACGCGAACGTGAGCACGTGGTGCGAGAAATGGCTCATGTGGGTGTGGCATTTGTATGGCCTTTAAAAATAAAATAAACACTTTTATTAGCAACCGATTTTTAAACACACTTGCACAGTTGCTGAGCTTTAATGTTGATTGGAGGGAGAGTGTGCTTGTTGGTTGGATCATGGTGTGGCCTTATTCCTTGTGTGTGTGGCCTTGAATCATCCCTCTCAAACATGCAGGTTCCTTGCCTTGTTCCTGACATGATGTTTGGAAGGTATCGATGGCACTCAAATGTTCAATCCGTTGTAAGTGATGTGTGTGTTTGTGTGCCTACATGAAGTGTGGTTCATATTGCTAAGATGTGACCAGGTTTATTCAGCATGTATCCATCTTTTGATGGTTTGCATCAGATATATCTTAGATGGCACACATGCACATGTACACGTGCAATGTACATGCATTCGACACACACACACACACACACACACACACACACACACACACACACACACACACACACACACACACACACACACACACACACACACACACACACACACACACACACACATACAAAACTACCACCACCACCATCATCATCATCACCCACCTCCCGTGGCATGGCTTCGTTTAATCAGCCTATGGATGGCTAACCTTGAATCCTCTTAGCATGTGTGTTGGATAGGTAATTTTGTTACCCTCCTGCAGATAATGGAAGGGGAGGTGACATGTGAAGCCACGTAGCGTCTATCTTAGATCATCAAAGGTAAAGTACTATCTCTTGGTGGGGGCACTGTATGTGCTGTGTGTGTGTGTGTGTGCTGTGCGTGTGTGTGTGTGTGTGTGTGTGTGTGTGTGTGTGTGTGTGTGTGTGTGTGTGTGCTGTGCGTGTGTGTGTGTGTACTGTGTGTGTGTATGTGTGTATGTGTGTGTGTGCATGCGTGCGTTTGTGCTTGATGTTTGTGTGTTTGAGTGGGCTGGGTTTGGGACTGGTCCTTGCTATCATCTCTGTAGTGCACATGTCTATGCTTTATGTAGTATTCATTGATGACCATGCATGCAACAAAGAGAACCCACATATTTGTAAACATGGCGCTCAAGGCACACACCAATTGTTGGGATAGCTGCAGGAGTTTTCTCCTGTCCCTATAACCATTGACATCTGGTTTGAAGCTACCTAGAAGCCTAGAAGCGCTGGTTTACCTAGGCAGCTATCAATGACAGTGTGCTGATAATCAAGGGGTGGTACATTGTTGCATCTCTGTCACAATAAGGTACTGCTGCTGTATCTCCTGGATCTCATTGAATAGCCTGAGCTCAGGGCTGTAGCGTCTTTGTGTCATTTTGAGGAGTGAGAGAGAGAGTTGCTCAGAATAGCTAGCTCTGCAGCTCTTGAACCTGAACTTGATAACTTGAAACTAATTTAATTACACTTAAGGAACATGCATATGAACATGTTGGCTGCTAACAAAGTGATTTAAAAACAATCTAAATAACATAAGCAGGCAAGATATGATCTGCAACCTGCCTGCCTTGACTTGCCTACATTTGCTGGTTATCTCTAGATGGCATATTATTCACCTCAGGTGTAGATGACCTAATTGTCACCAGTTATTGGGAGCAGAGATGTTTTTTAGCTGATATCATTGTGCATGTGAAACACCTTCTTTCAGGGCCACCATCCCTTGTATAACCTTCCTGGATTGGATAATGGTTTTTTTTTTAACACTATTGAACATGTTTCATCCTCTGGCTGAGTGTCTGGTCTAAATTTCCTCTGTCACCTTATAGTTTGAAAGTAATTAGGCTATCAGCCAGCCATAGGAAGGAAGCTTTGGCATATTTAGCCTCTTAATAAATAGGAATGTAATAATTTTTCCCGATGTCATATTGATCATTGCAATCCACTGTAGATAAAAAAGATTTACATCCAATGTTTTTTGATCAAAAGAAATAATTTGTACCTTATTTGATTTATTAAATAAAATAAAAAGATGAAACAAGCACCAGGCAACATTTTAACGATCCCTTTATCAACAATAAACACACAAACCTTCCACGGCCCTACACAAAACAGCATGCCTGGTACTTCATGAGAGCGGGTCAGACCTGATTTCACACAGCAATGCTTGCCCTGGGCCTGGATAACTTCCTGGACATAAGAACTGCATCCTATCTCCCAAGCACATGCCAAAAACAAAGATATACCCACTGCCACCTACACCAATGAGATTTACCATTGATCAAGAGTGCTCTATAACCCTAAGAATGGACAGGACTCACAGGCCATTTGCCTATTAATAATAATGTACACGTATTTCTACATACTTCTGTGTAAGGTCCTTAACAGGAGATTAAACCTGTCTCTAACATTTGGGGAGCGAGGTGCAAAAGCCCAATTAATGGCACCACTCACTCAGTACAGGGCTTAATGGATTGCATGTGATCATTTCCAATCCTGTAAGCTACAGTATCCATGGTTCCATTAGGCCCCTCCCACCACCATCTAACCCTTCACTAATTTAGTTGCTTGCTACCTTGTATGTGCAGTCTGGTTGCTGTGCTGGTTGTTTGTAATGTGCCATAATAAGAACAACACAGGGAAGTATGTTGACTGTAATCCATGCCCTGCAGGGCTCAGAGTGACTGCATTAGTGCACACTCCCTTCTTTCCTTACCTCCTCACACACACGCACACACACACGCACACACACACACACACACACACACGCACACACACACACACACACACACACACATGGAGCGGACATTTATCTTGGCATGATGTAACGAGAGGTGAGCTGTATTTGGAGTCACGTGTGTGGTAGCAAAGAGTGATGTGTTGTGATAGCGTTCTGTTGTAGGTGTGATGTGGTGTATGGATGTGGTCATGGTATGAGGTTGCCCTGGTGTGGGGTGTGGTGTGTTTGGTGTGATGTGGTATGAAATGTGGTCATGGTATGAGGTTGCACTGGTGTGTGTGGTGTGTGTGTATGTGGTGTGTGGTGTGTGGTATCAATGCTGTGGTGTAGCTATAACTCATGTAGTGGCTGAAACCAGTACTTTTGAATTGCACCTTTGTTGTGCTATTTCTTGCTGGCGCATCAAAAAGGATACTACAAACTGAAATCAAGAATTATAAGAATGTGGTGTCATCACGGAGTTAACAAAGATATCATGCAGCAGTCCATAAAATGACAAGTGCTCGTCTCATAAAGCTCGTATCACATTTCCATTTACCGATGTGACAAAAAACAGTTCATTTAGTAGAACCCAAACACAATGCAGACATAATTTGGTTTGAATGGATGATAGAGTGTGGTCACATGTGAGGTGTGAGGGCGTGGTCACATGTGAGGTGATGGGGGCGTGGCCACAGACTTGAGGGGGGAGGGGTGATATGGGGTGTGGTCACATGTTGGTAGTCATCTCTTTGTGAGTAGTTCTTCTCTAGCCCTGGCAACAGCTTTGAAGGCCTCATCACTGCCAGGGGCGTGGTTCTTGTCTGGATGGAGCAGGATGGCTAGCTGCTTGTATGCCTTGTTCACCTCATCCCTGTGTAGGGAGGAGAGAGGGGGAGGAGGAGGGAGGGGAGGAGGAGGGGAAGGAGGAGAGAAGGGTGGGGGAGGAGAGAAGGGTGGAGGAGGAGGAGGAGGAGGAAGAAGAGGAGGAGGAGGAGGAAGAAGAGGAGGAGGAGGAGGAGGAAGAAGGAGGAGGAGGAGGAAGAAGAGGAGGAGGAGGAGGAGGAGGAAGAGGAGGAGGAGGAGGAAGAGGAGGAGGAGGAGGAAGAGGAGGAGGAGGAGGAGGAGGAGGAGGAGGAGGAGGATGGATAACAGGGAGTTTACTCTCAACACAGCACAGATCACTTCAGTGGTGACAACTAAATGTGTGATCTGTTGAGCTTACACACACTACTATTCAGTTGGTCAAGTTCTAAAAGTGGCAATGTTATCATTTTCATCTTTCGTATGAGCAGTTTATTAATTTATCAGATTTTTATTCTACACTCCTCCCCTCGCTGCCTTTTTATACTGTTTTTCAACATTTTCAACATCTTTGATCACAAGCTGGTCTCAAAGGTAGCCCTACAGACATCTAACAGAGAGACCTGCATGTATGACACAGCCTGTAAGCCACTGAGGTACGTACCATTCCATGCAAGGAACCTGTATATGCAATGGCCATCAGTAATGGGAATTGTACGCAAATGTGTGTGTGTGTGTGTGTGTGTGTGTGTGTGTGTGTGTGTGTGTGTGTGTGTGTATGTATTACGACAGATCCAACGCTTCTCGCAAAAAGGCGACACACACGCACAGCCACAAACAGCCACACATACCTGCTGCAGGTCCTCGACACTCCCAGTATGTCGTAGCTGTCCTGGCAGCCATGGATCCTCTGTACCAGCGACAGCTGCTCAGGCGTGTATCTGCTGCTGGGCTTCTCCCCCTTTGTCACCATGGCAACAGTAGCGGCAACAGCGCCTGGAACACGTCAGCCACGCCCATCCCCGTCTGTGCGGAGGTCTCGTAGTAGAGAAACCCTCTGGCCTCCGCCCACAACCTCCCCTCCACCTCCTCCACCTTCCTCTTCCCCAGATCTACCTGGAGGGGAAATTACTTGTAATTGATAATGATTTGATTACTGGCTCTTAGGTGGAGGGGAAGGTATGTACTCCCGCACTGTATGGAACACCTTGTGCCTTCCTGCTGGCCCAGTCAGCTCTCGTTTCCCATGACTTGGGCAATCGTAATTATAGTATGCACGTACGTATGACCCTGAGAAGCAAAGGGTTGGTACTTTCATCAGGATTGACACAAGTCAAGTCGTGATGCTACCATGTGCAGAACATTGCCATATCGCCTACCCCCTCCCCCTTTGCCATATCGCCTACCCCCTCCCACTTGCACATGCATATATAATTGGCAACATTGGTATGGCTGATTCTATCTGCCATCCTAGGTTGTATCCAGCCTCGCTAGCTTGTTATGTGTTTGTGCTTGTCCTGTTGTATAAAGTTTAATGTTCACAGTTGGTCTGATTTTAAAAATTAACAAGCAAAACACCATTCAATGAAGCCACCGACTCGATCGGGACCAGTAGACTCTCTCACCTTGTTTCCGCACACTGCGATAACCACGGAGTCCAAACCCCGGGGCTCGGGTACGTGGTCCTTCATCTCGCCCAGCCAACTGCTCAGGGCCTCAAAGCTGGTCCGGCTGCTAACGTCAAAGACGAGGATGGCTCCTTGCGTGTCCTTGTAAAATTCGTTGCGAACCTGCGGGCGCAGCAGTGGCATTACTCACCGCACCCTCCCCTCCTGATGCAGACCTCGGCGAAGAAAGGTTGTCCCGCCATATCGAAGATGTCCACTTTAATGTCCCTATCGCCTACTTTAACTCTGCGGAAACAAACACACTCGAAAGAAAAGCGTTTGGGCGCGCACGTGACACACTTTGTAACTCCGAAGTCGATTCCGAGTGTCGCCATGTACTTTGGGACGAACCGCTTTTCGCAGAATCGTTTGATGAGGCAACTCTGCAGAGGATTTCTTTCGCAACAGCACTTCAAAAATCAGACGCTAACAACTCTACCTTTCCAGCCTCCGCAGCTCCCATGCTGATCACTTTGATTCGGAGAGTCTTGGTGCTCTGTTCGTCCGCACAAACCGTTTCCATGACAGCATAATCTCCTCGTACTCGGACCACTTTGAATATTCAATTGATTTTCAATTGATTTTATCACTTACATTGGAAATCAAGAATTGCGCTGTATTAACAGCCTTTTTGGGGACAACGAGAGAGTGCACGGGAGTAGGGCATAACTAAGCATGTCTAGCTAATACAATGCATTGCATAAGAAAATTGAAAGCTATTTTATAACGCTTGAATTGAAAGTTTATTCTCCCTTTGTCAAGAATACATTGCAGTGTACAGAGCAATGGTTTGATGCACAAAACTCAGCACATCGACAGTAGCAGCAGCAGCGCATTGGAATGGCATGGGGTTGGCTCAGATAGCGTGGGCTGTACACAAATGATTGGAGGGGCGCGAGCCAGGCAGTATTGTAGGCGTGTTCCTTGTTTGACCAACCATTCTTGATAGATAAAATGACACTAAACATGGCTTCTTCTCTCAAGATATGTGCAACTCTCAGATAGATCCAACGCAAAATGAAAATAAAAATAATTGTAAATCACAGACTGGAGGATCTGCATAGTTTAGACCATTGCTGGTTTCTTTTTAAAAGCTACAGCATTTCTTTCATCAGCAACAATTCACTTATTGACTGCAAACCAATAAAACACCTGAGACTGCAGTACTCTAGTTCATTTGCAACCAGATGATAAATACGATCAAAGAGTTCACTACTAAATACACTCCATGGAATTAAACTATCACTACTAAATACACTCAGTTGAATCAAACTATCTTGGAGTTTCACTAATAAATACACTCCGTTGAATTAAACTGTCTTGGAGTTTCACTAATAAATTCACTTCGCTTTGTTAAACTGCCAAGTATTTTGCTTTCGTTATTTCTGCATTCTCTTCAAAGGTGACAAGCTGTCCTTGTCAAAGTTTGGCTTGTTGACGAGGTAATAAGTGATCAGGTTTCCCTTTCCTTTTACTGCTGTTGGTCCTCGATATTCAAATCCATACCCCTGTGCAGCCAATAGAACCTGCGTCTCCTGTAGAACCTGTAAATGGAGGGCAGAGTTAGCTGTGATGGGGTTGACTTGGACAGTAAATGCAGCCACAAGTGTGCCCTAGTGGGTCACCTATATGTGGTGGTCACCTCCCACATAGGGATTGTCCATGTATTATGCCACTCTACTCTGCAAAATCTGTGTATATGTGTGTGTGTGTGTGTGTGTGTGTATGCATCTGTATGTATGTGTGTGAGTGTGTATGTGTGTGCATCTCTGTGTGTGAAGGTGTGTGCATGTGTGTGAGTGTGTGTGTGCATGTGTGTGTGCATGTGTGTGTGCATCTGTGTGTGTGCATCTGTGTGTGTGCATCTGTGTGTGTGCATGTGTGTGTATGTGTGTGAGTGTGTGTGCATGTGCATCTGTGTATTTGTGTGGGTGCATGAGTGTGTCTGTTTGTGTGTGTGTGTGTGGTGTGTGTGTGTGTGCGTGTGTGTGTGTGTGTGTGTGTGTGTGTACAGATGGCATACCTGTGTCTTCCCGACCTCTGCAGTTGAGTCCATTCTACTGGCCACATTCACTGTGTCCCCCCAAATGTCGTACTGAGGTTTCTTTGCTCCTATCACCCCGGCCACTATGGGTCCATGGCTGATACCTGGTGTGCCAGTGAAGGTGTGTGAGTGAGGTGTGCCAGTGGAGGTGTGCCAGTGGAGGTGTGGCAGTGGAGGTGTGCCAGTGGAGGTAAGTGTACCAGTGGAGATGTGAGATATAAACAGGTGTGTGTGGGTTCATGCCAAATTACTACTGACATGCTGTACAAAAATGTGTACTGCAAAAGATCGCACGTCATGCCTATCATGGTCTAGGGATATCTGCATTCCTAATTGGAGCTCACCAGCTCTCAGTTTGAAGCTGTTGAAGGAGTGCTTGTTGATCAGATCAAGCTGCTCTCTCAGGGCAAAGGAGAATTCTGCAAGAGCCCTTAAGTGCCTCCATTGCCTGTAGGAATCCACCTACCACACCGGTGTTCATCAGTAGGATGCATACACAACCACATGCACCATGATACCGCATGTATTATGACACTATATTACACCTCATGCATCATGACACCCTCGCACATGGCAGGACACCACATGCACCACGATGCCATGACATTGCACGACACCACATGCACCATCACACAACACACATACATGACACTGTGACACCACAATGCCATGACATCGCACGAACACCACACTGTGATGTCATGACACACACGACACCACATACACCATCACATGGCACACATGCACCATGACATCTCGCATATGGCAGGACATGTCAATATCTTAACGCAAGCCGTCAAGCGTTGTCTGTGGTGGACACAGGGTTAAGTGATAGGACAAGCCATAGTGCAAGGGAGCACAGAGCCTTAGCAGTGCAGAAATCATTTCATTAATATGTGAGGTGCATTGCGATTACATGTGGGTATGACATGAAAATATGCGGATTTTTTTGCACAACCCGTGCACACACATGCACACACAGACACAAGCAGTAATGCACGCACATGCACACACAGACACAAGCAGTAATGCACGCACACACATGCACACACAAATGCACATGCGCACGCAGATATGCGCATGCGCACAACACACGGGCACCCACACATGCACACGCACATACGTTATGCGCGCACATGCACACTCGCATGCATGCACGCACACTCACACACACATATACACGCACACATAATGTGTATAGCATGGCTTACTCTCCTGTGACTGGTCTTGAGGCCTGAGGCTACCATATAGACACATCCAATGGTCTTTATCTTCTCAAGACACTGGAAACGCTCTTCACTTAGCAGCTGATCGAAATCGGCAAATATCTCATTCAGAAGCCTCAGACATTCGATGCCTTGGTTGTTGACGGTGAGCTCTTCATAGAATTCATCAAACCCATGTATGGAAGCAAACATGACTCCGGTTTCTTGATGATTCTGATAGTATAATCCCTTTATAGAGATAGGGAGAGTTCGTAGTGAGGTGTGATAGCATGGGATCATGTGATGATGCAGCCATTTCTGTGCATGGGGAGGAGGGGGGTGGCGGATATCATCACGTTGCCCCAGTGCTCTTGGTATACAAAAAGTCCCGGTCCATGGGATTAGTCTTTGATAGTGACTATTGCATAGTCCAACACAATAGTCAGTTTCTACCATAGGTCACAATAGTATCTCGACACATTTCGTAATAGCCATGGAGCGGTAAATAGGGAAGAAGGTGGGGAGGGGGGGAGGGGGGGGGGGAACTGGGTCTGAATATATTATATGTGCATGCCTTCTTTCATTGAAAGCTTACTGAATATTCATCTGTGTTGAGGAAGTATTCCAACACATGGTTTGGTAGCATGTTCTTCAGGAGCAATAGGTTGGATGCCCTCAACTTTTCAATATTCTGTTCCTCCTTGGCTCTCTACATGGAAAGCACGGCAACTGGTTATTGATCCGTTACACCATAGTAAGATTTATGTACAGCAAGATCAGTGCACTGCTATATGTTTAGAGATCAGTACACTGCTATATGTTTAGAGATCAGTGCACTGCTATATGTTTAGAGATCAGTGCACTGCTATATGTTTAGAGATCAGTACACTGCTATATGTTTAGAGATCAGTACACTGCTATATGTTTAGAGATCAGTACACTGCTATATATGTTTAGAGATCAGTACACTGCTATATGTTTAGAGATCAGTACACTGCTATATGTTTAGAGATCAGTGCATTGCTATATATGTTTAGAGATCAGTACACTGCTATATGTTTAGAGATCAGTGCACTGCTATATGTTTAGAGATCAGTACACTGCTATATGTCTAGTAGCTCTGACCTCTTGCTGCTGAAGGAAGCAAAGCCGTCTACTGAGCTTGTACTTTGTAAAAGATAGAAGGCAATAATTAGAGTGATACGCATGTAATAATAATAACTAAATGCACGGCAGCACGCCAGGTTGGAGCATCACTGAAATACTGCTGCAAGAGGAAATGTGTGATAAAAAATGTTGCACACTTCATGGCGCTAAGCGTATATGCACACAAACAGTGGCACGTGGCACATGAGCGCTTGTGGGAAGCATGCAAATAATATCACACCAACCATCTGTGGCAACACATGTCTCTCCATTTTATCCTTTTAAACCACCAAACAGCCTGCCACAGCCATGGCAACAAACCATAGCCATTATGTTAAGCTACCAAACTCATTGACAAAGAGCCACAGGAGGGCGACTACACCAGAGGGAATGTAGGCCTCCATCTTTATTTTTAGTGTTTGGATCGGAACTTTTGGCACTATGCACCTTCCTGGTGGCTGATACCTGTCTGGAGAGGATGGCTCCTCCAATGATGCACACAGGCATGACGAACAGGGTGTAGATGTAGTGCTCTGTTGCATACTCTCTGGGGAGAGAAAAATGTTATCCCGAGTGTTTGCAAATGAAGACAACATTTTACTTATAACTCATCAGGGTTGAAATTAATTTAGCACTGGATTCCTTTCTCATGCATTACAATAATTAGGCAAACATTTATAGATTTAGATTATAGCAAAGTGATAAAGTTAAATGTTAAAAGTTAGATAATGTTCATAATAATGTATAAGTAGCACAAGATATGAATACGCAGTGAGAAGGATTAATGGTTGTAATAAAGTTTGGCATCACACGATTTTTTAAAAAGTTATTCAGGTCGATTATTTGACAAAATAAACATTTCTAATAGTCCGCTATGAATTGAAATAAAAACTACTATTTGATTTGTTATTAAAATGATGTAACAGTAAGCTATTAAAAGTCAAAATCCATTAAAAAGGCAGTATTTTCCGGTTTGATTTTTTGCTTTGAATACTTACTAATAAAATGCAGATCAAAATTTAATAATTTGTCAAACTTTCAATTAGGTTAATATGTAGTTTATAAATCCACTAATTAATTAAATTTTTTCGAACATTATTGTATAACATTAATTAATCAGGAAGTATTTTTATCTTTACATAAAGATAAAAAATACTTCCTAATTAATTAATGTTATACAATAATGTTTGAAAAAATTTGCCTGGTTGCTATAATCTAAATCTATAAATGTTTGCCTAATTTATACTTTGATTTTAATTTCAAAATGTGATTAATTCTGCACAAAAGAATGAGTACAGTATGTGTCAGTGTTTACACTTTCACAGTAGCAGCTATGTGCAAACTGAAATCCCAACATCACTTGCTTTTATTTCTTTCATTTAGCAAGTAAAGGATCTGCTGACAAAGTATTCTGCCTTACTATTATCTGTTCATGTAATGTGTACTAATCCCATCCCATATATTGGTACACTATGAATGTGTGCATTAATCATATTATAATATACATGTAACTTGAACTGATGTATGCTGTACCTGGTTGTTACAACATTCTGAATCGTATCGTGCAAGGGCTGTGCAAGCTGAATGTTGCTAATTTGCAACATGAAAGACAATTGCTTATGTGTCAGAGTGCAAGAACGATTGTGCATTAACATATGATTCAGTTATGTGAATATGTTTGTATTGTGTATGAGACGCCAGCTCACATGTATTGATCTCCATAGAGCTTGGAAAATAGAATCAGAAATGCATCCAAGTATGCCAGCTCAGAGATTAAGCAAGCAAAGGAGAGGCCGCACAGAGAGCACATGAGTTGCCCCAATAGAGGGATGTCATTGAAGGGCATCATGATGAAGACGGAGAGGATCATCACCTCCCTGTTGTGGTACTGTGTGCATGTTTAGGTCCATGTGTGTATGTGCATGTACATGATTTTTGTGTGTGTATGTGAGTGTGTGCGCACATCAATGAGTACACCACTTTAAATCAAATATAAGCTCAGTACTAAAATTGCTTAAGAACCAACTGATTTCAATTAACATATCTCAATGTTGAGTTATTGAAGCTCAATTTGATTAGTTAGCTTGAATTTCACAAAGAAATGAGCATAATAACTTGATATGCTTACATTACTATATATTATGTTTATAAGAAATAAACTATAGTTTCATCTAATTAATTTAAACTTGTTATATTATATAATTATAATAATAAACAACACTTGAAAAAAAAGATTTTTCTCATTCAGACACAGGTATATAATTTATATTATTCTCAATTTTCATGAAATTAATTATTATAGAAGTACATTTTCTGAGGGGTACAGCAGGCACAGCATAGGCCAGCAATGCCTGAGCATTTTGCCTCATTTAACACAACCGACAAACATCAATACAGTTCATTTAATGAGGTTGTTGATGGTTGTCTACTGCGGAGGCCTAGTAATTAATTAATAATAATTATAAGTGTGTTATTATTCTATGCATTACTTATATTTACTGTTGAATTAAGGGAGCTGTTTACATTAATAATAAAAATAATAGTAATAATAATAATAATCAATTTGACATCAGCATTAAATGATTGGGACAGGCTAACAGGTGACAAAGCTGCGGAGTTGACCCTGGGAGTGGCGGTGAAAACAATAGATCATTCTATTGTGACTAGGGCTACGCAAGGGGAAGATTGCTCCAAGGCTGCTTTGACAGACCACGTGAATCTTTCAAAAAAAAACACCAAGTCTATTGAACTAGACCTGCAACCAGACTCAAGACTGCGCGAAAGAGGCTTGCGCTAAAGAAAAGTGTGGGGTCTTAGGGATGTGAACGCATTTGGGTGGGGAGAGATTAGAATAGTGTGTAATATTAACTCTTCAGCGGGGCGAAGCCAATTATTGCTGTACACATGTAGTGTGAAATAAGCATTTCCGCATTGCAGGAAAACCTAGCTTGCAAACAACTTATGCTATTATGTCCAGGAAACAACTTTTGACATGTGTTGTCACTACAAAAGTGTTGACGGTTTAGATAAACAGAGTGGCTTTAGTATAGCACCTGTGGCGCAATATTGCTCCGTTGCCCGTGAAAGAGTTAAAAGATAGACTGGGGGACGTAAGATTAGTCTACGTATTTCATGTATACTTGACAATTTTAATAAAAATAATAATAGGCCTTACTTTCACGTGCCGGCACCCAGACCCCAGAGGGTTAAAACTTTAGTTTAGGACTCCCTCGTGATTTCATTTTGTTTATGTTATTGGTACATACTACTGTTACGACGAGTTCGATAAACTACTGTTTAATTATTATTATTATTTAATAATAATAATAATAATAAAAGGTGTTCTCAAATGAATGCAAAGCTTTTAAACAGTTATTACTTCTTATTAATATTATTGAATGGCAGTACTCAATTAATGTTATGTGTTAAGCAAAGAAAAGTAAAGTTTTAAGAAAGATCAAGGTATCAAAATTAAGAAAGTGCAGTTTATTGGCATGTTTATAATTTCTATTCAAATGGTAACTTAAATTCATTAGTTCACTTGATTATAATTTGCAGCAGTCGTTTACTTGTCTGGCTTCAAAACTAGCCATCAAAACATGTTACTTAATTAAAGCTAAAGCACTGTTATGAAATGAGTCCAATATCCAACATTTCAGCTTCAGCTGGGAGGGCTGTTTATTATGTAATTAGGTGTAACTATTTGTTCTTCAATAGTTTAGTCACAACTTCAATTTATTATAGAGGTTGTCTATTTATTTACTTAGCCATCACTATAATTATTATGTAATTTATGCTATAATATGAGAGATTTGTCCCGGGTATGTAAATTTTTAGCTTTGCAACGCGAGCAATTATCAACTATTTCATCCGTAGGTTATTTTATGAATCTCATCCCTAACGTGAGTTGCAAAAAGTAACATTTTCCAACCACATAGTCGCCACATTAACGTGTTGCAATGGCAATTTTTCACCCAGGATCCAACATAGGATGTCCTTACTGCAACCAGGCAACAATAGGGATTCTGTGTATCCAGTTTCTGATATGGCTTGAGTCTTGGTGCATTCGGTGTGCACTCCATCTGTAAATGCATGTGTGTGTGGTGTGTGTAGTGTGTGTATGTGGTGTGTGTTTGGTGTGTGTGGTGTGTGTAGTGTGTGTGGTGTGTGTGGTGTGTGTGTGAGTGATTGCGATGCATAATGCATGTGCATGTAAGTGTGTATGTGTATGTGTATGTGCATGTGTTTGTGAGTACGTGTGTGTGTGCGTGTGCATATGCATATGCGTAGATGCTTACGTATGTGTATGCGTGTATGTTTGTGTATGTGTGTGTGAATAAACAACTGACCAGTCCGACTGTGCTGGAAAAGAAGGCAGCAATCCAGAGGAATATGAAGATGAATGCCCGGGCTGATCGATTCGTCTTCAGTGTCCCATTGAGACCAATTAGACAAGAGCTCCGTAGGTACTGTATGTGTGTTATGACATGCCATTAGATAAGAGTACTTTTATTCTGTGTCTTGTGATGTGCCCATGCTATTTGAGCTGTGTGTATTTGTGTGTGTTATGTATCATGAGATAAAGAGAGCATTGTATGTATGTTGTGCTTTAATAGTGTGTTTTAATATGCCCCATGAAGTATGAACTATTTGTGTGTGTGTGTGTGTGTGTGTGTGCGTGCGTGCATGTGTGTGTGTGTGTGTGTGTGTGTGTATGTTTGTACATTTGTACACAAATGTATCCCTTAAATTTATTTAACCTTGTAAATTGTAGTGGGAAACTAGAACATCTTTTCACTTCAAAGTGTCACTTGCCATTGACAAGCCTTACTTCTTTAATGATGCTACACCTGTTACCCCACACAAGGTTTGTAAAAAATGGTAAAGGGGATCAATAGAAAGTTTTCTTTCCCTCCCTCCCCCCTCTATCTCTGTAATGTCCAAACTGAAAGAGACTGTTGCCAGTCACCAGGTCATGCACTCACCTTGAACTTGTCAGCCACTGACACGAGGAGAGCCATTGAGATGATGATAGCACTAATGATGTGACTCAAGTGAATGGAAAGAAAACTGCAAGTAAGGAATGACACTAGTCATCACAATGTATTTCCTTCAAGGCTCTCACCTCCCACATACCAAAATCCTTCACTTTTTCCTGCCCCTACCCGCTGTATTTTTTCCCATCCCCTCTCCCCCCTTCCCTTCTCCATCCTCAAAATTCGTGCACTACAGGTTTACCTTCTGGGAGCATAGATCATTTGGCTTGCATAGAAGACCATATGGAGACCCAGCAAAGCTGTCAAGAAGATGTGCGAGTGCACAAAGGGTTTTCTTATGAACTGCCCAGCAATCATGATGCCGCATGATATTAAAAAAACTCCAATGATAAGGTGCAAAGTAAACAGTGTACCACACCTTAGCTTCCAGTTTGCTGTCTTTGAATTCAATAGTCCATATTTTCAAGGACTTGCTCTGGACACTACCCAAGAAAGAAACCATTTTGACCACGTTAGTGGCACCTCAATCAACACAAAACTGACCTGTAATTGCACAAATTAGTCATGGCTTCTTGTAGTTTATGGAGGAAAACTGTTTTCTCAAATAAAGCGCTTTAATAAAATGAAGAGATAGAAAGATGGGAATGAGGTGATTGTATCATTTTATTAGAAACTCCTATCTGTTGTCAACTAAATAACCACTCAAATCAATCTTAATAATTATGAATCTATTATTATAAGCTATTGAAATAAGCTTCCATCAATTGAATAGTTATCAGAAGTGGCTAGGATGTTTGATTGTATTTTAAATTGTCTCAGGCGATGTCATGTGTTTTTAAAAAGTGATATTTCTGTAAACCACTAGGAATGAATCAAATTAATTGTCACTAATGATGGGGTGTACACAAATAATTGCATCCTTTGTATCACAATACCACAGTCTATTGTATCACAATACCACAGTGCAAACCTCATGATGTGACCACCATCACTCTGAGGACAGAAAAGAAAGAGCAAGGAAAAGCTTTTAGGACACATAAAAAGACAATGCAGCAGAGCAGTCACACCCACATTTTCATTGCTCGGCAGCACATCTCTGAGAAACCCACTGGACATCTCCAAATGAGGCACAACAGACTTCAAGGCAGCACTGATGGTGTTCCCTGATGTGGCTCTGCTATTGGGTGTGTTAGGAGACTCTGTCGCTGGAGTGACCCCCAGGGGGCTCAGACAGGAGAAAGGGGAAACTGTATACGGGGTGAGGGTGAGGTCGATGGGGTTAGAGATGGCGTCAGTCGTGAGGCTTGAGAGAGTGGCACGATTCTTGCACTTCGGAGTCTGTGTGTGTTTTCACAAACCAATATGGATGTGAAGTAATGTATGCAGCAAAAAGGACCTATCATTGTATGTTTTTTTCAAGATTCTTCATATTCTAGAAGTTTGAAATGTCCTTTACATAGTGATTTTTGCACAGTGCTGTAAGGCACTGAGTTATTTTTTAGTTTAGCCATACATTTCAACACAAGTGTTACATTTACATTTTTTGTACTGGAAATGTAATTATGCACAAGAATCCTTTTGTTGCTATGATCCCAAATAATGTACGCAGAAAGAGAAAAAGTAATTTAAAGTGTGCAGTACCTTTTCTTCAGGAAGCTGTATTAAGTCTATATCATCGTACACTCGACACACTATCAGGTATGTCTCCACATCCTTCTCTTTCAGATAAATGTCTCTCAAATGTCCCTTGCCCTGTTCCACAATGTAGCTACCATTAAGAGCTGTCAGCGTTGACTTGGTGATGTGAACTCGACTGCGAAAGAGCACTACAATTAATCACCTTTTGTGCCATCCTTTTAAAATTAGCCATGAAATATGTGTTGATTTGCAGAAGACACTTACTACTTACTTTACTTTACTTTTTAGGTTTTCACTCCTTACTCTCAACTCACTGTAAACTCTATGACCTAAATTGTTTTAAAACTTTGACCCCATGCTCCAACTCACTGTATATTATAACCCTTACCTATCTCATCATGCTAACCTTTGTTGGATCCCATATCAACCTTTTACTCACCTATTCGTTAATCCTTTGAACCTACATTTTCTTAGTGTGTCCCTCTACTTTGCCTTTGACTTAACTCACCCTGGCAACCCTCCTGATTCCATATGGTGCGCTACATCAACATCATTCGACCAAACGTCAAACTGCCACTTGTATAAACCAATCAGTCCACATAGAACTGAGCCTGTATGGATACCCACCCTCATAGCCAAATCGTGATTGGTTCGGGCACTCATGTCTCTGTGGGTGAGGTAGGAAAGAGAGAGTAAGAGAGATAGGAAAGAAGTGAGGAGAGAAGAGAAGGGACAGCGTAGGGAAGAATGGGAGGGAGAGAGGAGAGGGAAGGGTACTGGTTTGTACAGCCTTTTCCACTGTGCTTTTACACTCACCGAAGCACATCAACCATCCCCAGACCCATCTCAACACAGCAGGCTGCATGGTTGTTGTCGGTGCTGTCATACAGTCCAGAGACACAGTAATAGCAGTCTCCCAGTATCTTGATACGGAGGCAGTGGTTGAGCTGTAAAAAGGGAATTTGGGAGAGGGGAGGAGGAGGGTGGAGGGAAGGGAGGGAATGGAGTGGGGAAGGGTAGGGTCTGTTTCAAATGGATCAATAGTCACATGTACATGTACCATGCCCTTCCATAGTCAAGTGACTCCACATGCACACACACACACATTCAAACACACACACACACATACACCACAAACACATGCACACACACATACACACACAAATGCACACACACACACATGCACAAAACTTTTAACATGTAACTTCTGGCAGTTCAGCCCTATCATCAATGTCTGTACCATTTCTCGACTTTGTTTGGGAACCTTGTAGGCATAAATTAGTGGCCCTCAAAAAAGTTATTGGTATAATTGGATAATTGGTTTTTTTACTTATTACTATTTCTGCTACATTCACATAAAGCAACAAAAATAACAATTAATCCAACAATACTGTCATAATTTATAACTTGAGCAGCTCCTCTTATTGCATCTAAAAATGCATTTTACTACTGTTTGTGGCTGAGTATTTCCACGATAATTACTAACGTGCAAAAATAAAGAAGCGAAGAAAGAAATAAAGCAACTGCATTTCTTCAGCAAATACAATGATTATTATTCAAGATCACTCCATTGCTGTTGGTATTCTATTGTTATAACGCTCTATGCTACAACACCACACTCTATTTGCTTATAACACCTACTGTTAATGATACTATCATAATGCAAATATTTATTCTTGCACCAGCATGCACCCTGTTGTTAACGAAGCAATAGAGTGTTATAGCAGCAACTGATAGAGTGCCACAGCAATAGAGTATTATAGCAGCAACTGATAGAGTGCCACAGCAATAGAGTGTTATAGCAGCAACTGATAGAGTGCCACAGCAATAGAGTGTTATAGCAGCAACTGATGGAGTGCCACAGCAATAGAGCAATTGATAATACAGTGAGTTACTTGTGTGCTGTTACTCAGTCGCTACAACCTTGTGTTCTTACCTCTGCAAGGGCATCACACTGTGCAAACAGTTCATTCAGCATTTGAACCAATTCTCGACCATTGATCTTTGAACTCAAGGATGTAAAGCCTACAATGTCTGCAAACAGAATGCTGTTTAAATGGTTCAACAGGAGAGGGAGAGAGAGTGTGTGTAAAAGAGGGGGGACAAGGTGGAGGTGAGGAACGCATGGACAAGAGAAGGGAGAAGGTGAGGAACGCATGGACAAGGTGGAAGCAGTTGTGCATTCAAATCATAACTTGCGCATTAAAATGGCTAAATCTCACCTCACATTATCCTTTCTGCTTATGTGCAACCTCCTGAACCGTCCGCGAAATTCTCTCTCGTGTGGACTATTGCTGATGGAGTCCATCACGTCAACTGATTGTGGCAGTATGGAAGAAAGCAACCTCTCCTGCAATGGAAAACAAGATGTGGTTATTGTATCCATTTTCATTTTCACTCCACACACCCCATAGTTTAAACATCTCCCCACAAACCACGTTACCCTCCTCCCCAGCCTCCGTCATTAACCTGTTTCTGCAGCTCCTTCTCGGTATCTAATTGCTTAGCAACGCTGTTCTGAGTTATCACGAAGGCCGATTTGTTCTTCCCTTCGAGCAGAAGGTGGACAACAATCATCATTGCAATCGCCGCAAGAGCGAATAGGCATGTCGTAAGCTGATAGAAGAGAGGGGCGGGATAAGAGCTAATAAAGGAGAGGCGACGCCGTACGAAACTTGACTAATGTTACTTATTCGCCCGACTAGTGGCGCTTTCATATCTGGGCTCATTATATACGCAAACAAGTCACAATTCGTAAGGCTCTCAGTTCAAGTTGTCCAAAAATTGTCGAGTTGGGATATTTGTGATAGTGGCTACAAATGATGTGACTTTAAGCAAGCACCCTAATTGGGTCGATTTCACGCATGCGCGCGACTCACTATTTGGGCAGCTTCAATCTCCTTTGCAGGATACTGGAGCTGCAGTACCATCACCAACGTTATTGCAATGTTTGCGACCAGGGATATCAAGAAGCTCTGCTGGAAATAAAAAGTTGCCAACAGCAACACGAGGAGGAGTGGCGGGAAAACGTTAGATGCATCGACTTGGTACACAAAGTACCCAGGCAACAGACAACTAACAAAAACTATCGTCAGAGGGAGCCATATCTTCTTGCAAAATGTCGGGAGACCGTACTTTGCGAGTAGCACTAAAGCAATGCTGATAACGGTGCGCACAACTTGGAGATAGGGTCTTTTATCTATTGGAAAGAACTTGACTATCCCCTCGTACCGGAGATATCCGGTAATGGAGGCAGCGACGTTAAGAAAGACCACGAAAACCATCAGCGGTAGCGTGTGCTGGTAGGCCACGTGCGCCCTGTACGCCCCGTACAGTTCCTGAGAGCCAATGAACCCGCTTCTGTTCCCGGATAGAATTGTGTTCGGACTCCAGTATGCAATTCGATTCAGGGCCTGCCAGAGGGGCGCTAGGGCCCTCGCGCATCTGCTGACTGCACCTGTCCATTTAGACAGACTTCGCATGGCATAATTCCGCATTTGTGGCCGCTTGTATGATAAGAGACTGCGCTAGCCGGAGGAGTCTTCAATCCTGTAGGAACATCTATAAAGTGTCACCTCATCTGTCTTTCCTAATTCCTTTTCGTTAAATATATAGTGCGCTGTTGGTACATGAAGCCACATTTGTTTCGCCGGGAGCTTTGGTGACGCTGCATGGTGACAAGGCTGAAAAAATGTGGACGCACTTTGGTGCTATTGACAAGAAACGTCTGTAGGGTAATTGTGAACTCTTTTGGCCAAGGGTGTCGGGTCACAGCACAAACAAAAAACACGCCGAATCAATTCCTGATTCCCAATCGTATATACCTTTGCCTGCAAGTAAATTTGTTGTATGTATTGTAATGCCAGTGTGAGGAATACGTGCATTGCCGTACTGCGTGTTTCATGCATGCATCAGTGCATGCATCAAAACTGTCATAGTATTAGATTCCATCATAAAAATAACCATTCCGTAAAGCATACGGACCAATGTAAAAGTAATGAAAATGAGATATTGAACACTGACGTATACCGGTATACTGCTGAATGCAAATTATGTCTATACTGGAGAAGATTACAACTTCAACAGTTCTATGCATGAGTCAGTACCAGTAATTTCCATTATTCAGGAACAATAAATACAACTTGAACAGTGTAAAAATGCAATACATCCTTCTGAATTAGCCTTTATACAATTTCTGCACTTTTTAAAAAAGTATCGCTTTTTTCCAACTTCTGTTTGATATTCACTTGTCACATTCTACATGACACATTTCACGTGACACATTGTACATGAAACGACTTCTGACAAACAGGATCGCCTGTACCTCTCTCATCTGACAGAAGAAGTGTGTAGGAATTTTTTTCCCTAGCTCATTGTATTGCAGGCTTTCTTCCATACTGCCACAATCAGTTGACGTAATGGATTCCATCAGCAATAGTCCTCACGAGAGAGAATTTCGCGGACGGTTCAGGAGGTTGCACATGCAGTTACGCGGGCAAGTAGGGTGTATATTACCACGTTTATACAACTGCACTGGAAGATAATGATTTTATTGATCTATATAATTATACATGCGGCTCATCATCCCGTTCTGGAGACTGCTCATGTGCAGCTGTTTTATCGACAGCTGCGTGCTTGTGTAATTTTAGCTGCATATTCTTATAAAGTTTTAGTATTTGGCTCAGTGTATATATCGATTTCATACTTGAAGCTCGCTCCTTATTGCACGTATGAGAGAAAGGCCGTGATGTTCGAATCAGATACAAGTCATACAACAGCGAAAGAATGTCGAAGGAGAATCTCACGAGGAGCAGAGCTTCATGAGTGAAGGGATGTTTCAACCTCTCACCCATTGTCTGAAGGAGGTTCGCTTTTTCCATGAACGAAGTTGAAAGCGACACACCTGGAAGAGCCATTTTTCGAAGGGTCTGTCACATGTGCTTCTGGCAGGTGGGCAGCCGGGCTGGTGGCTCAGTAACAACATCAGGGTCGGAAGAAATCAATTCTGACTTCTCACGTGTTTAAGCTGGAGATCCACTTTCAGGAATCTTCCTAGATTTCTGTAAAGACCTTCACACTTTCACGTATAGGGTGATGTCGTCCAGGTAGCCCATACAGCTCCGCCCCCTGAGTGGTGCTTACTAACTAGGGGGTAAATAATAAAAAGATCTAATTTAACAGGTACTAATACCAGGAACCGACGTTCTTAAACGCTGGCTAAGTCGAATGGATACTTCGTCACGCAAATGGTTTGCAATAGGTCTTCACACCTGTCCTGCTGGTTCGATCCCAGTAGAACAAGATCCATTGACGCTGCCCAGCCTGTTTCTTTTCTTTTTATTTTTTTTATTTTTACTCGCACTATTGAATGTTAACGATGCCATTTACGGCTTTTACGTTCAATTTAGATATTATTTAGGCTGAAGGCAGAGTTGTTTCTGAAATGAAAATGACATTCATGATTCACTCGACAATCAAATCATGTCACGGTGCATTTAAATATTTCTATTGTTGAGACTACTGTAAGTGCAAAAGAGATTTTAATGACAGCCGCACAAAAAATAAATATTGCTAGTAGAAGAATGTAGATGCATTGTTTGTATGTGTGTGTTTGTGTGAGTGTATGCTTGTGCGTGCAAGTGTGGTATGTCACCATATATGTTAGTAACTTTATTTCCGGCATGCCAGAATGGCTCGAGCCATTTGTCTATAGCACGCTAGTGACTTTATTTGCAAGGCAGAACGGCTCGACCCATTATAGCATGGCGACTTACTAATTGCTCATTGCAACAACTATCAGTTCATAGTTTATGCATTCATCTCTAATCATGTCAGCCGTACGGCTGATAAGAGTCGTGCCTGATTTAGACGATTCTATAAGCACATGCACAAGTGCCACTCTGGCACGCTTTATCGGTGCCCCATGATGTAAATTTATGGACAATCCGCCATGTTGGTGTTTTACCGTGGAAAGTAAATCACGTGATGAAAAAGGCGACTGGAGGACTACTAAGGAGACGAAGCGACACTGCACTGGTTGCAAATTCTGGAGCTTGAAGAACACACAACACGATACCTGTCTCATGCATGCATGTTATCTCCTGTGTGTTGTATGTTGGTATGTTGGGCCAAGACATCAGTCTCATGGAGAATTAAGGAATCCCCAACGACTAGGAGGAAGCCGAAGAAGTATTAAGTGCATGTGATCAGACAAAGATATAGTTCATGTCATTAATTAGACAGGCATATATTGTTCGTGCAAAAGACAAAAGGTAGGAAAATGCATGGTTCATTGCCAACAAGATCACTGAGTGGTGAATGATTTCACAACTGAAATAACGAAATCGTTCTGCTCTATATGCGAGATTGTGCTGTTTACCGAAGAGGATAATAAAGCTGTGGCACAATTATGCTATTCCTTGTGCTGTCACTTGGAGCTTCGGATACAATTACAGACAAAGGCAGGGAGTTCATCCAATGAGGGCTTTATTTTGCACCGAGCACCACTGTTCATGTGTATACATATGCAAATACTGCTTGTATAGATGTAGTCAGTACCAAATAGACAGTTGCAATCTGTATAGATATACCTAAATCTAGTTACATGATTGGCACAGCTCAGGTTTGTAGAATGTGATGGGTTACAATAGGAGAGCGCTGTGCAGTCCTGCTGTCCTGCATTTCACAGCTGATGATTTCATAATTGATCAGATATGCAATATTTAGATAGTGATATACAGCAGAGTCTTGTTGTCTAACAAACATTCTCACCACTGATTGGCTGCACCATCCCTTTTGCAAATGTTATGAGTGTGTATTTAGAACATGGTGCTAATGACGCATCACACTGGTCACTGGTTGATCTTTTATTCTTATTTACAATCCATTCAACTTGAAGGCAAAACGTTCCCAATTATTAGGTACGCTGTAATGTTATTATGTGCCATTTAATGGCATTATGATAGAAATAAAATTCTGTGTAAAGTTCTTTTATGGCAATACATCTAAAGACAAAAGCCTTTAAGGCCATTGAAGCTACATTTCTCAATGACAATAAGCTAACATTTGTAGTTTTGTGTTAGTTTTAGCTATATACGAAGTTCATCATAAAAACACTGCCCTACTGGAGGAGGATCATCCTAACTATCAGAAATCATTGAAGCAATATGTTTCAATAGCTGTGGCTGTTACCAAGCCCTCCTGAAGTATAGGGGGGGAATAACAACTAAAGATGTGGACAAACCATGTTCTATCCAGATCTTCATAGGCTCGCTGTGTGTTAGTTGCAAGTTCATTCATTTACTTTTGGTTGTATGGGATTCCAAATGGTGATGATTTTTCATAAATTCCCTCGCCTTGCTGTGCCCGTGGTACACAACGATAATGGTATTTTGAGTGACACCCTTTAATTTGAATGCACGTGACGATCCTTTTTGCCATAGCTTCTAATCAAGCTGCTGCAACAAAGACATGGTGGCAGTCATGTACTATCATTCAAAGAGTCAGACATGGAGTAGACGATGAAGCTGATGTCTTGAAGTACTCAAATTCAATGAACATATTCTGCCATTAGTTTGACATTAAACACAGATAATGGAGAGCCAGTTAACTCGTTACAGCCGGGGGGAGCCCCCGGTATGGGGTTGGCATTGGATATAAATTCCCCGCGCACCATCGGCGGGCATGCCACGTGCTCGACTACGCTGCGAGAAGTATTTTTGCTCCACCTCCCTCCCCGACCGCTCTAGCCTTGTGTTATCTCTATCAGGTGATGGGCAGATGATCCACCCACCTCTCGACGTTAGAGGGGGTGGATCCTTTCACACTCTTGAATATTATTATTTTATTATTTAGGTCACGGGGGGGGGGGGGGGGGGGGGGTAATTCCCTAATCCCGCAAACTGTTTGCACCGAGACAGTGAATGCAGGGCCGGCGCCGCGGTATAAAGAGTGGTCCGGTTGTACAGTAGTGACCCAAACCAGCCCAGCTAGGGGGTATGGGGGAGCGCTGTAAGCTCCCCCATGGGGGTCTGGAGCTCCGCCCCAGAAGCTATAGGTTTTTGCGTTGCATAACCCTGCAAGACTTACGCCAACATAACTGCATGAAACGGAGGCAGAAATATCATATCTTAGCGCGCGCGAAGTTTTGCGTGTTATTTAATGTATCCAATAAATGAAACAAATTTCCGCGCCGCCCAAGTCAGCAATATGTCGCGCGCGGCGCGCGATATCGATGACTTTTGAGATAGTTTTTTAGACGCGTTACATTTCTTATATAGACATTGCATTATGATTTAATTTTTGCAAAGAACATCAAACAGCGAGTGCATGCATAAACAAAGTCAGTGCATGCATGTATAGTTGCGTGAGTTAACTATAGCTGTATATAAAGAAAGATCATAGGGGAAAGGTAGCAAACGTGATTCTTCTTAAATTGACTCGTTCTTCATTATGTATTCATTGGCAATGCACTTCAAATCAAGTCTTTTCGTCATTTCTTGATGATATAATGTAGTATCATAAGGTGGTTTAACCTGACCTGTGACATTGTACTCCTCAGATGTGATTTGATCCTTCGCAATGCACTGAATGATCGCTCCGATGTAGCATTAGTTGCTGGTAGGGTGACTAATAGCTGAAACAGCCTCACAACAGCGCCAAGCAGCTTTCGCTGCATTGTGCTTAGTGCTAAAAGTGCTGTATTGATGGAATTGACTGATGGTTTCTCATCTGCAGCTACTTCTGTACCATAAAGTGTACGTAGGGTTAAGAGTTCAGCCGCAAGCTCTATTTTGTTGAAATCATTTGTAAAAAAGTTACACACAAAATCAAGCTCCTCTTCATAATTCTGGCCTTTGCATGTCTTAAACAAAAGTTGTTCCACGTTGGAGAAGGTTTTGAAGCCTTTTTGGTCAAATCTGCTGCGGATGCTCATCACTGCAAGGTCAAAACATTCGAAAAACACTCGACGGTTTTCATCCTTAGGAGATGTAGCAAACTCAGCCGGAGCAATGCCTGTCTCAAATCGCTGTGATACCTTTCGCTTCCTTGGTAGCAATGGCTCATCAATATCAAATTGCACCCTCATTTTTTCAATCTTCTGCCAAAACAGCTCAAAGTCATTTTAATTTCGCAAACCTTCAAGGGTTTTTACAGTTAACATCGCTATATCATGCCCTTCAATGCTGGATAGGTTTGGCTGCTGTAGTGTCTTACTAAGCTTGTCAGTATGCCGCAAAATCATCTCAGACAATGCAGAAAAGAAAGTTGAAGGACTGACTGCATTTGACTCCGCACCCCCAGAATCCTTGCCTTCATCTCTGTGTTAGATGTTTCATGCACCCCAGTCTCCCACAGCAGCAGAATATGGTCGTAGTTGGCAAGAATACTATATATAGTGATTCAGCACGAACAGTCCACCTTGTTGGGCAAAGGGTTCTAACTCCTGGAGCATCACTACCCATCTCTTCTTTAAGTTGAGATAACATGGCCTCTTGTTTTGGTGAAAACTTAATCAGCTTCACTATTTCGTAACAGGTGTCCAGACAGTCCTTCATTTTAGGTACCTTTGTTATTGTATCGTTAACAGCTAGGTTGAGTGCATGGCCATAGCAATGTGTGAACATAGCTCGAGGCTCCAATTCCTGGATCTTTACAGCTACACCAGCTCTTGCTCCAGCCATGGTGCTACATCCATCATAAGCACTGACCACGAAGCTTTGTGAAAGGTATCTGAAACCGCAAAAAGGCATCTTTTATGGCATCCACAATGCTCTGAGCATCTATCACTGACAGGTAGTATAGCCCTACAAACTCTTCTGAAACAGTGAAGTCATCACTAACCCATCTCAGAACTAAGGTCAGCTGCTCCTTGTTAGATTGATCCCTGGTTTCATCTACCATCACAGCAAGGAAAGGAGAGGTGTGTGTATCATCAAGAATTCTTCTCAGCACTTGATGAGCCATAAGCTCTAGCATCTCATTTTGATTATCATGATGCATATGTTTGCAAGCCTTTTTGGTAATCCACTGTAGCATTTTTGGATTGCCTTTAGCTCTCACATGAAGAAACTGAGTGAGGTTAGAGGACACATCGCTGCCATCACCACGAAGGGCCAGTCGTTGCCTGGCAAGGAAGCGAACACTTGACAGAATAATCTGCAACATGTCCCTTGCCTCCTCCTTCTCTGCTTTGTGAGCAATACTAAGCTGCGCGCCAACATCCTTTGTTTGTTTCGGAAGTGTAATGACGGCTTCAACTGCTTCGATGTGAGACACTTGGACTGGAGATGCTTACTGAAAGCAACAGTGGCATCTTTCCAGTTACAAAATCTAGAAGTTACCTGAGACACAAAAACATTTGTCACTCACTAAGCATGACCATATTGCTTGCTCGCGTATAAACTTACAAATGCAGTTGCAGCGTTTTTACTTGACTTAATTCTGCCCAGCTTAAAGGCAGTGACACAAGTGTGGCAGAACATCACATCTTGTCCTTCATTGTAATGGAGAAAAGGCCAAGTATCGAACCACTGGCTCTCTGCTGAGCAAAAAACAGGTTTTGTCTTTCCAAAGCTTCGCTTCGGAAAAGCAAAGGATTTAGGATGGTGGGACTCATCAGGTAAGCTGGGAATCGAATCTCGCACATTGACAACAGTAGTCATTTTTTACTAAATGCTGTTAACTTTATTATACATGTATAGCTAATAACATGCTGATATAGATGTAACAGATTAGACTTTGGTCGCCACATATGATCATGTGTAAAGTAATAGCATGTTCATGTACTAATTAACGCATAACGGATTGCGCGCGCACGCGAAGTGACGTAGTGCAAGAATATACAATGATGTAATTAAAAAAGGCCTCAGTTATAAAAAGTGGTCCGGTTAAAACCGTGCAACCGGACCTGCGGCGCCGGCCCTGGTCAATGGTGACAGCGTTGTTGTTTGTAGCCGCCGTGGGTTGCCTCACTTCACTGACTGCGGCTCAGCAGGCGGGATGTAGCAGCTTTCCTACCAACACTCAAGTGGCTACTTTAATCTCTCAAAACTATCTAGGGAATGGACAAGGGTTGGCCCCCACGATTACGCTCGAGACATCGCCATTCGGGTATCGTGTGGTGTGTTTATCCAGCTCCGGCTTTCGCAACCAGTATCGCTTCGTCTCCATAGTGGCGAACTACACAACAAGCGATGCTAGCGTGAGTCCTCCTGGGGTCCCCATATACGGCCAGTTCGAGTTCGAGTGCGTCAGCTCGGCGTGGAGTGCCACGTCGACGCTCTTGAAAACCCCCACGACCGATAGAACAACGCTTTCAGCGGGTTCCGCCGCAATCACCGCCAATATTACAACTAACTGTGCTTATTGTCTGAAGCAGAGTGTTAGCTCGCCCGAACGCGTGAGCGACGACACCAATCACTGCAGCGGTTAGTGTACCATAACAAGGTAGTACGTGAGCGATGGGAATACTGTTCTTCTCTTTCAGCTTGTACTGGATGCTCTCAACCGCTGTGCTATACGCCGGATACAGCTATCCCGAATTCCGGCACCATCCGCCAAACATGTTGCAATTTCTACTTGTCTGATGGCGTCACCTGTACCACTACATGTGATCCGTCATCCTTCCCTGATGCTAACAGAACATGCAGTAAGAGCAGGAGTGTGCAGCAACACTCCACCTCATACAATGGCTTTGTCCTCATCCAGCACTGTGTACCCTCAATTGTCAAAATGGCGGCACACTACGAAGTGACATGTGCGGATGTAGCTGCACTGCAGTGAGCACAGGGTCCAACTGTTCAAGTAAAGGTTGCTTCACATGGTGGCAGCCATTGCTATTAAAGGGTTATCATCCCTCTAGCTTGTTTGTGTCAAAATGGAGGCACCTGCAATGGGAACACTTGCACTTGTCCACCTGGGTACTCTGGACAACTTTGCAACACTTGCATCCGCACATGCCCTACTGGCTATTACCTCAACAGTAGTAACTGCAGCTGTGGTGAGTGGTGTGTGTGTGGTGTGTGTGTGTGTGTGTGTGTGTGTGTGTGTGTGTGTGTGTGTTGTGGTGTGTGTGTGTGTGTGTGTGTGTGTGTGAATGTGTGCAGGGGTGGATCTAGGATTTCAGAAAAGGGGGTTGTTAAATATTCATTAAAGCAGGGAGGGTGCGGGAGGGGTACCCCTCCCACCCAGCTAGGGGGTCTGGGGCGGAGCCCCAGCTGACAACTGTCCCATGTTAGTCTGAGCTGTGGCAGTACTCTCTGACTCTGTTTAATGGAGAAGATCGCCATGCCTGTGGTCCCCTTTCTCTTGTGCCATCTTTATTTCTAGACTCTTCTGTAAATCCAGATGAATACATCAATGATATGCTTAAATGGGCCCTAAATCCCTTATAAGTGATGTAAGAAGGTGGAAGGGACTATGGATTAACATAAAGGTAATTGGGAATTCCAAACAAAAAAGTGAAAGTCCTAAAACTCTTCTTAAAGCTTTGGGTGCAATGGGACATGCTTTCCAAGTATCCATTTCTTGCTTGTTGTGGCTGCACATTACCTATATCAAGTGCAGAAGCAGAACGACCCTTCTCCTTAATGAGAAGGATCAAGACACATGCAAGATCGATTATGACAGAAGAACGCTTTTCTGATCTGGCTTTGATTTCCATGCACTATAAAGAAAGAGTACCTCCATAATTTGCAAGGCATTCGTGCAGGCCCATCCCAGAAAACTGTTTCAAGCATCCTTATTTGAAGATTGTAGTACATAGATCTAGCAATTCTTGTAATCGTAATTTGATAAATACTACACAGTTTTATGTAGTGTTTTGCGCATGATATAATAAAAATGCGTTGGCAGCTGGGGTGGAGCCCCAGCTGCCAACACATTTTTATTATATCATGCCAGATCAGAAAAGCGTTCTTCTGTCATAACCGATCTTGCGTATGTCTTGATCCTTCTCATTAAGGAGAAGGATCGTTCTGCTTCTGCACTTGATATAGGTGATGTGCAGCCAACAACAAGCAGGAAATGGATGCTTGGAAAGGAATCCTGTCACATGCACCCAAAGCTTTAAGAAGAGTTTTAGGACTTTCACTTTTTTGTTTGGAATTCCCACTTACCTTTATGTTCATCCATAGTCCCTTCCACCTTCTTACTTCACTTCCAATGGATTTAGGGTATTGGAGGTCCCTCTGCCATTTAAGCATATCATTGATGTATTCATCTGGATTTACAGAAGAGTCTAGAAATAAAGATGGCACAAGAGAAAGGGGACCACGGGCATGGCGATCTTCAGAGTCAGAGAGTACTGCCACAGCTCACAGTACCATTGCATAAGTGGTCCGTGGTCTAGACAAATAAATATAATCAAATACCCAGAATGCCCAATTACACTTCGGTATATGAAAATAACAAATGATCAATTAGACAAACCTCTTCAAAAACGTCATGATACTGCCTTGCCGTTTGTTTGCTAGCACAGCTGCAGTTGTGTTACGAATTTCAGCCATCTTTACTTTGCAATAATTCTTAATTGTTACTAATGATAATAATTAAATTATTCATTCCGGTTTCTAAAGGGGGGGGGCTTGCAACCCCCCCAACCCCCCCCCCCCCCCTTGGATCTGCCACTGCAGTGTGTGTGTGTGTGTGTGTGTGTGTATGTGTGTGTGTATGTGTGTGTGTGTGTATGTGTGTGTATGTGTGTGTGTGTGTGCATGCGTGTGTGTGTGTGTATGTGTGTGT
>JABACO010000005.1:11144983-11201353 GCA_013339895.1 Ephydatia muelleri
ACATGTGCATGGGCACATGCAATGGTATGACATGTCACTTATCCTGGCTATCATTGACCTAGTTATTATCTCTCATCTTATTTGCTGCCCTGGTTATGGTTGCCCTGGTTATGCGTCTGGTTATCTTTGCTAATGAGCGTCTGAAATTTCTCGCCATGACTAGGTACGAGCACACCTTTCTCCAATCGCTCTGCTTGGGTATCTTGTATATCCTAATGGCACATTGAAATATATGACTGCTCTTTATTGTGCCCCAATGAATGGCTGTTCTGAAACAACCCTCTACAGGCAATCCTGCACGTTTAAGAGCAATGTGACCTGGGGCATGTGAGCTGGGTCATGTGTGGATGGAGACTCTTTTTGAAATTCTACATGTGTGCATGTGTGAGTGTGCACGTATGTGCATGTGTGTGTGTGTCTGTGTGTGTGTGTGTGCATGTGGGTGGGCATATGTGAGTGTGCACCTATGTGCGCATTTTTGTGTGTGCATATGTCTGTGTGCATGTGAGTGTGCATGTGAGTGTGCATGTGAGTGTGCATGTGAGTGTGCATGCGCATGTGCATGTGTGGGCAATGCATACATGCAGTACTTGCATGATGGATATGTGCATACAGAAGCCAAGAAGGTGGGTGGGTGGGTGGGGTTACATGGTATAGGATTAAATGTTGGAATTAGGGCATGCATTGATGTGTGTGTTAGGAAGAACTGGTGATAAATAGGCATGCAGTATTGTCCTGAAATGAGATGCAAAACATGTTGGTTTATCTGTAGACTGGCAGACAAATGTCGTTCTCAAAATTTAGGGAAGGGGAATATCAAGGTTTTGTACACCGAATGTGTCGCAAACATCGAATAAGGAAGTACATATCATTGATGATGTAAGCTAAGCTTGTCATGCATAATACTTTCATATGGGAAGCTTTTGAGTCATATTGATGGGTAGGGCAGTTGTGCAGGTGGAATTTGGATGGTTTCTGGCATGTAGGGTAACAGGTTTTATTTAGGACTAGCCATTCTATTGGAGTGGCAATTTTGATTTGTGTGTCATCATAATTGATCTTGTTCATGTTTCACCCTCTGTACACTACAGGTCAGTGCCCAGCAAACTGCCAGTCTTGTTCTGATTCAAGTACCTGCACCATCTGCAGCACTGATTACACACTTAATTCACTAAAACTTTGTGGTAATGGTTTCTGTCTGCCTGCCTGCCTACCTACCTGCCGGCCTGTCTGTCTGTCTGCCTGTCTGTCTGTCTGCCTGCCTGCCTGCCTGTCTGTCTGTCTGTCTGTCTGTCTGTCTGTCTGTCTGTCTGTCTGTCTGTCTGTCTGTCTGTCTGTCTGTCTGTCTGTCTGTCTGTCAATAGTTCCTGTGATGTTTATATTTTTATATACAAATTTAGATGCAGTGCCAGTTCCTAGTCCATCTTTATCTATTACATCCACAGCTTCAACAGCAACAGCCAGCTTTCCCAATGCAGGTAAAGTACCCTCTTTCACTAGCTGCACTGCAATATTGATTCATGTTCATGAATACTAAGGCCCCATAGAACTGGGTTTCCATTATACAGTACACCTCTGCGTATCAATTTCCATATTTGGAACTCACATCTTGATATGGTGGTTAGGTGTTATATAAGTATGTGTACATTGAAATGTTAATAACTATATAATTATGAATGATTGCAAGAATTCTGTTGAAGCATGGCCTAAGTTATTCATGCACCCTAGGTGTGTGCTTCTTTCTTGTAAGCACTGGTCATGTGGCATAATAATGGAAGTTTTAAAATAGCAAAAGGATGTTGGCCTCTTCATTGGGCGTGGACGAGAAGTCCATAATGAATGAGCTAATATAGTGCATAAGCAGCCTATGGAAGTATTAATATCGAATATCGTTAGGAATTTACCACTCCCCTCCCCCTTGCCTTCATACTGCATATAAAAATTTCAAAATGGGATTCTATTTCAAGGGGTGTCATATATTTCAATGATCGCATAGATTAAAGATGGTTTTATTGACGAGTTAACCGTTTGCCAATGGTGGAATGCCTAAACAGAGCTTTGAGCTATTTTGGTCGCATAACATGTTTGTAATAATTGTGTATAATAATAATAACACAGTTAGAGATATACAGAATACAAGAATAATAAAGCATACAGAATACGTAATACATTTAGACGTATGGGGCAAAAACAACTATTTAAGCATGACGTTCAGGCAGAGATACTAGGAACCCTGCTCCATCATCCATTCCAAATGCACCCCTCCATTTGGTGCAGGAGCCCCTCAGACAAAGGTTTGTTGCTCTGAGAATTGCAGAAGACAGTCGTGCTCTCATCCATCCATCAACATGTTTGTTGCATAATTAAGAAAACATGTTTGATGCATAATGAAAAAATGGGGTTCTGTGATGTAATAAATACAAATAAAACGTTATGTGTACAATCTGCCTTGCGCTAACATACAGCAGCATTTGTAACATTAATTGGAATCAATCTCATGCGCACAAAACACAATCAAGTCATTATTACACTGTTTCTAAATATACCACACAGCTTTAGAAGCAAATTATCCATTCATGCAACTTAACCTCCCATTATAGAGACCAACTCATGTGCAGCTGTTGCTGGGATATCCTCAGCTGTGTGCTCCATTGTGTCCTTCTCCCTTGGAGTGTTGGTAGCTGTTCTGCTGTTATTTGGCTGCTACATCCCTCGAACACACGGCAAGGCCAAACATATGCAGCCGATGGGTGACACAGTCACACACCAAGTCACGACAACGATGCAGACTATTCAATTAGACACCAATGAGGCGTATGGAACATATTCTCATCCAAACAACTGATTCATTAGTGTAATCCTATTTCCTATATGTATGGTGTGTGCGCATCATATCTGTAGTTAATTGGGAACTTTTCCACAAAAAGGGCCTAACACATGTTTTTCAAGATTTCTTTTGGTTGATATTTTAGATGCCTGAAATTTTCTCTACACATTGCTTCTAATGCATAGAGAATCTGAGTATCTGTCATTGAGTAATAAGGCTCTGAATTCTTAATTAGCCTGCGCATACCGGAAATGTTATAATGTATGCTCTAGGTCCCTTTTCACGGAAACGATCCCAATTAGCCCTTTTATAAATGCATATACATGTTTATATGTGTATTTAGCTGTTGTCTAATTGATAACTTTAATTTTTCACAGCAACAGATGTGCATGTATCCATTAACACAAGGTGAACTGAATACATAGGGTCGGACAATTCATACCAAATCTTCCAATTGAAAGGGGGGGGGGGGGGGGGGGAGAATGTCGATGTACATGCAAATGCATCTGTTTCTATAAGGTGATGTAATTGTCATGTTTGGCATACTGCTGTGCTGCATCACTATACAGTTTAGTTGTGTTCATTTTTTGATGCATTCTTGGTTGGGTCTCTTGTACTTGAATGCCGACATTCTTTTGCCTCACCCCACCCCCCTTCCACCCCAACTTTAGGAACAAAGATAATAAAATGAAATCTTGTACTCTGAATTGCTGGTTAAAAACTTGATCTCTAGTGCTGTAGCACGCCTCAAATTTAATACTTATTCATGCAAGCCGGCATGCTGAGATGATGAAGTAGGGTTGCCTTTGAGATTGTTGTGGAGCACTGCTTTATCTTCATGTTGTTGCATGATGGCACAGTGAACCCGGCAATCCACATTTATCTGGCTAGCATAGCCTCTCACTAAACCTTGCACGAAGCAAAAGAAATTGGAGGGATGAGTTTCTGCTATGTTACCAATGAGGAGTAGAAGGAAGAAGCACAACTGCTGCAAGAAAGAATTTGAGAAATCAAAAAACTGTACCCGAAACACAGTAATATAATTGCTTCAAGCCACTAATATACAATGAAATACTACTTCACTGTCAAACAAAAGTATAAAAAGCTAGTAATGAAAACCATTCCTTAAGCTACATGTTATTCTGTGCTTTGCACAGTTTATTTCATATTTCTAATGTGCATAATTAAGCATATCCAGAAATGCTTGGTCAAAAGTACACTTGACAGTTGTTGCAGTTTGTACATTTGCGTATACACCCGTATAACCTGCAAAGAAAATTAATGGCTTTCTAACAATTTGATTGTTAATAACCAACCACAAACTACACAGCTTACGTTGGGGTCAGCATTGCTTCAATAATGTAATATCTTGATTTAGAAGAACAAAAACCAACCTCTTTGAAATATTTCCGTCCTTTTGGCAAGATGCACTGTTTCATACCTAAATAATCTATTCAATCACTCGTAATTCTTGTGATTTTTGGGCCTTGTGAATTAGATGTAAAGCACTTATTATTTTTAGGCCTTACTGATTTCCATCCTCATATTTTTTTAATTTTTGGGCCATAATATAGAGCCACATTTTTACAGATACACATTTGTTTATGTGATTATGTTATGTTATTAAAGCCCATTGTATCACGTGCTCTAATCAGTTGTTCAACTGAATTAACTACAGTTACATGGTATCTAATGCGCGTTAATTAACTACTTACAGCACAATAACATGTACTTGTGCGACAAAGCTACTCCCTTAGTGATTGGCAACTTGAGCACATTGCTCAACAACAATGCTATTGTACATGTACTTCTGCATGAAGATGCATCTGCCCAACTCCAGAAGGCTGCAGGTTTGTGTACATGACTGACCATGGACAAAATTAGAAACATGACAATAATAAATATTTCTACCTTAACACAGGAAGTTTACCCCGGACGTTCTGAGCAGTGCAGACATCATGGAGGCTCCTGTCCCTCTGCTTCTTCAGGATAGAGCACATGAGGACTCCCCAGTACGACCCCCTGAGGTCCCTCCTCTCCCAGCTCCTCAACCACTTCCTCACCTTGGACCCTGTCCTGCCCGTAAAGAAAGGAGGAGGCAGGGCTGGGGTGCAGCCAGAGGGGACCATGGCCACGCCCATCCCTGAAACCACACCCACTTATATCTCTCCTGTGGCCACACCCACTCCCCTGGGACTGCGCAAACCGCTGCTGGATGCGTACATTGGTGGCATGCCAAGGAACGCAGAAGACAATCAGCTACTTAGAGGGTGTGGCTACAGACCAAGGCTATGGGACCAGGTAAAAATCAGCCTCCCTCAGAAGAAGGCGCCCACCCTAAGGACTGTACTAGATGATGGGGACTGTTGTCACCCTAAGGGCTGGACTAGATGATGGGGACTGTTGTCACCCTAAGGACTGTACTAGATGATGGGGACTGTTGTCACCCTAAGGACTGTACTAGATGATGGGGACTGTTGTCACCCTAAGGACTGTACTAGATGATGGGGACTGTTGTCACCCTAAGGACTGTACTAGATGATGGGGACTGTTGTCACCCTAAGGACTGTACTAGATGATGGGGACTGTTGTCACCCTAAGGACTGTACTAGATGATGGGGACTCGTTGTCACCCTAAGGACTGTACTAGATGATGGGGACTGTTGTCACCCTAAGGACTGTACTAGATGATGGGGACTGTTGTCACCCTAAGGACTGTACTAGATGATGGGGACTGTTGTCACCCTAAGGACTGGACTAGATGATGGGGACTGTTGTCACCCTAAGGACTGTACTAGATGATGGGGACTGTTGTCACCCTAAGGACTGTACTAGATGATGGGGACTGTTGTCACTCTAAGGACTGTACTAGATGATGGGGACTGTTGTCACCCTAAGGACTGTACTAGATGATGGGGACTGTTGTCGCTACTCAGTGGATAAATACGCACACGTGAGTGATGCATGACCTTTCCTTTGCTCAGGGCATTACTCACTGTGAAGACGGACAGCTCTCACAGTTTGGAGAACATGAGGCAGACCTTACTGGCTTGCTACAGAGAATTCTCCGACATCCTCAAGCAGTTGAACATCACTCATGTGGGTTACCATATGGAGGTCATGTGAGTGGTCATGTGAGCACTTGTCCAGACATGTGGGGTCATGTGAACATTATCATGTGAGAAGTATGTGGGTCATGTGATCATTGTGTGGTCATGCATGTGAGCGGTGTGTGGATCATGTGATCATTGTGTGTAGTCAAGTGAGCACTGCGTACATGTACATGTATGACTGAGCAATGTGTTTTGGATCATGTGAGCATCGGGTATGGGCAGTGTAAGCAATGTGTTGTGGGTCATGGAGCAATGTGTTGTGGTTCATGTGACCAGGTGACAGTTGAGGTTTTACTGATGGTTTTCTCTACTCGATATGTGCAGGTGTTTGTGGATGGCACTATGGTGAAGAGCTCCGAGCTGTTCTCAGAGGAGCAGTCTCTAGTAGAGCTGAAGGTATGGCACCACTTGGTCGCACACATAATGTGGTTTCCTGCCACCCCTGTTCTGGATAGTGCACACCTATTTCAACCTCATGTGTCTGTGCATCAGTGGCGTTGGTGTAACACATCATGGATGTGTGCACGTGACCCAAGAGACAAATAAGTTATCCGCATGTGACCTGCATGTGAGTTGATGTGAAATATAAAGGGAGTTGATGTGTGCTACTTACTTAGGTGGATGTGCCTGGCATTCATTTCAGTGTCCCTCCCCCTCCTCCCTCCCTCCTCCCCCCTCCCTCCCCCCCCCCCCTCCCGCCCTCCCTCCTCCCTCCTCCCTCCCTCCCTCCTCTCCCTCCCTCCCTCCCTCCCTCCCTCCCTCCCTCCCTCCCTCCCCCCTCCCTCCCTCCCTCCCTCCCCCTCCCTCCCTCACCTCCTCCCTCCCTCCCTCCCCTCCCTCCCTCCCTCCCTCCCTCCCTCCCTCCCTCCCTCCTCCCTCCCTCCTCCCCCCTCCCTCCTCCTCCCTCCCTCCCTCCCCTCCCTCCCTCCTCCCTCCCCGTCGTCCTCCCTCTCCCCCCCCCTTCCCCCCTCCCTCCCTCCCTCCCTCCTCCCTACCCCTCCCCTCCTCCCTCCCTCCCTCCCTCCCTCCCCTCCTCCCTCCCTCCCCTCCCTCCCTCCCTCCCTCCCTCCCTCCCCTACCTGGTGTCTCGGCAGGGAAGGAGAGCTATTGGTGTGACCAGAAGTTGGGAGGAGCCAAAGATGAAAAAATCTTACAAAGGCGATAATTTCATGCTATGCGAAAGTTTGTGTAAACAAAACACCTCATCTGCTCAAGCAACACCTTATATACAAGTGTCTCACTCTCTGCTCTGGAGTAATGTATACAATATAATGGTGATGTAATCTATCTGCAGCTGCTTAACTTTGGGTCTGGGTACGAGACTACCCCCCCCCCCCCCCCCCCCCACGCCACCCATCTAAACCAACTGCCCTCTCTTCCTAGATCCGCCACTGGAGGTGAACCGCTAAAACGCAGCAGAAGTACAGCTGAGGTACACATCTAAGAATAACTCCATTCTTCTGTCTGGAAGAGACTTCCCTGGTTTAGAATAGGGACTAGAGACAATGCCTTTCTCCAACACCAGCTTCTTTTCCTGGCTAGCCATGTAGATGGATGCCTCAAATTCTTTCGCAATCGTCTTCACACTCCAGCTTTTGGGCAGTACAGTAGAATCTTTACTTTCTTGCTGCGTTAATCTGCTGAGTGAAATTTCTGTGCATTGGTCTCACCTCCTGCATCTTGGTCAGGAAATTCACACTCACTATCATGACTGCCTTTGATGTAAAGTACTGTCTCATTATCAAAATACTCTTCACTGCTTGGAATTTTGTTTCCAGCACTTATTTCATGAAATGGTGTAAGTTCCGCCAGGTAATTTGTAGAGTTTCATGCAACAAGAAGGGTAGATCTGTGCTTAGAAGTCAGCTGCAATTATGGAAACTTCGCAATCAGACTGACTGTAACTTGCCTGAGAATGTAAGGTGTTGCCAAGAGCATTATAAATACATCCTCATAGCCACTAAAGCTGGACCAAAACATACTTCAATGAGCAGATCTTGAAATCAGAAATTTGAAACGTACTGTTGGTGTAATGTCTTCCATGTAGGCCTGTGCATGTGTGCATGCATGTGTGCATTTACCGGACGATATATATGTTTTGTTTAACTTCAGTAGAGTTGTTCAAAATGAAGCTAAACGTCGCAACAGAGGTATTTTAAGAAGCAGAAGCAGCATTTAAATGATTAAATTAGACCATTTGAAAAAGTATACAAATTTGATGTTCCTTAATTCATATGTTCACGGCTTTAACTGAAGCTGTGACCATGAAGAACTTCAAATTGGTATAATTTTTCAAAAGGTCTTATTGGCGTCTCTATGCATGAATAAGTTAATTCCATGCAGTTATTGAATTGATTATCAGTGTATGATGCAAGGTGGGCTTCGTTTACTGTCATGACCATCTCCATTGACATGATGTGATATGTGGTCACATGACCCATCCCCATGAGTATATGATGTTATTATAGTATCTGGTTAGCAGATTTAAGCATGCTATAGAGCTTTTGAAATCCGAAATAGAGAGGTTGCAGTGTCATCCCGGGAAGAGCGACGGCCATGTTTTTTGGTGTCCCAACAGAATTGGAGACACCAAAAAACATGGCCGCCGCTCTTCCCGGGATGACACTGCAACCTCTCTATACCAAATTTGTTCAATCGATTATGATAAATAACAGATCAATCCAAGAATGATGCTTACATGCTATCGTCTCAATCCTGAGGATTGGACTGGATTTGAGTTGACCTAACATCTCCCAGTGAATACTTGCAGCTGTTGAAAGCACATTCCTCTGGCGCACCCACCCCCCTCCCTGTTAGGACATCGTCATTGTACAACTCTCTCACCTAGTGCCCCTTCTAAAAATCCTGCATGGATCCGCCAATATTAATAAATTATGTGCTACACTAGTCCGACGTAGCCACACCCCTCGCCGCGTATGTGGCTTCGTCGTACTAGTGCTACACGTATACGTAACAAACTGCAAATTCGTCATGCCGGTACACATGCAAGAAAATGCCGACATTCCATGTATTCCCTACGCATGCTAATACAAACACTTGGAACTCAGCAGAGCGGTGATTTTATGTCTCCTAACTTAACTACTTCAAAGGTATCATTGTGCATACCGAGATTTAGCAGGCGGTTCGATTGGATATGGTACATGAGCATATAATGTATTATGCATTATTGATATTGCGATTTTCTGCTAAGTAATTATCCAAAGCAAAGAAACGCAACAGATTGTGTACTTCTGTTTCATAGTTCTGAAATGCTTGTCTAGCAGTAAGTATTTTGCAGTGATTTGAACTTTACTAAACGTTTGGTACCAATTTTCAAGTACATGTAAGCAGTATCCATTTCAAAGAGACGCATTTATACAAAGAGATCTTAAAGTCTACTTCCGGCAATATGAGAATTGACTTCTGCAGAAAGCTGGTTTGTACTCGAATGCTAAATGAATTACCGTCGAATGATACCGTGCTGTTCACTGAGATAACCTTCTCATCTCCAGCTCACGTGGTCCTTATTTAAGGACGCTAATAATAATGCACTTCTCTTCAGTACACTTCCGTGAAGAAATAAAATGAAGAGAAACTCTTGGATCATGTACCGACATTTACACTTGGGACGCGTTTCTAATGTACGCATGATTTTCGCATACATTATTGACAGAATTATGACTGACAAAGTACCACAGTTTTATGTTTTCTGAAAGCTGGATGATTGAGCCTTACTTTAGCTGTTACGCATTGCGAATCAAACATAGTATTAAAAAAGCATAAAACTTTGAAGTTATATCATTCTATGAGAAATATGAATACCTGTTGGATCCTATAAACATTTATGGCCTCTAGTGGTACATTGAAATTATCAGTGTCAACTTGCAAAGCAAGAAATCTTCGCTGCTGGTGTGCCATTCAGATGATATGATATATCAACTCTTACTTGTTTGCCTTCAGTTTCCCTACAAGGACGTGACAGATGACCAAGATAATAATTAATTTATCATGTAACCAGGTCTACTTTCTATCAATAGTGAGTATAGCCATGGAGCTCATTTCATTGTTCTTAGATTTCAACATCGTCCTTATTTAACGCTTTCGCGGGCAAAGCCAATTATTACGGTACACATGTTGTGCAAAAACAAGTGTTGCGCGTTGCAGGAAAACGTAGTTAGCAAACAACATACACTATATGACCAAGAAACAACTGATCAATATGTTGTTGACTACTGTTTAGATAAACAGAGTGGCTTTAGTACAGAACCTGCGGCGCAATATTGCTCTGTTGCCCGTGAATAAGTTAAGGACCAACGTCCTTAAATAAGGACGTTTGGAGATTAAAATTAATTCTTACTACTACTATTACAAACGTCATTTATCGATTTGACTTGATTAAATGGGCTCTTCCATAGACATGTACACAAATCGCTTCCTAATCACAACAGCAGGGTCAAACAAAATTAATTCTGACGTCCCGTGGTTAAGCTGGAGATCCAAATCGACAGTTCTTTCTTGAAACTCGCAGTAAAAACGATTATTGATTTGACTACGGACTTTTTAAAATCAATTGTTAACTCAAGGCAAAATTGATAAACCTTTAGGGCGGTGATGTCGTCCAACAATAGACTCTGAGTGGAGCTTAATTAACTAAGTGGGGAAAAAAAGAATTGCAGCGCGCCCCCTCGATTTAACTGGTACATATACTGCGAACTGACATTATCAAACGCTGGCTAAGTCGAATGGATACTTCGTCACGCAATTGGTTTGCAATAGGTCTTTCACACCTGTCCTGCTGGTTCGATCCCAGTAGAACAAGATCCATTGACGCTGCCCAGCATTGCTTTTTATTTATTTATTTATTTATTTTTTTCTTGCCGCTATTGAATAGTGACGATGTCATTCAAGCCTTGTACGTTTGTTTAAAAATGTATTTACACTGAAGGCAGAATTGTTTTCGGAAACAAAAATGATATTCATGATTCATTCGAAAATTACGTTTACTTTAAATCTCCCGTTTTCAATCAAAGTGCTAGTTTGTATTGTATTTGGGTACACAATTAGTGCAAATAATTAAATGAAATCATAATGTTAATACACTCATAAACAAGTTGACAACAAACACACAAATGCACACAGACACACAAAACATCTGTCGTACTGAGGCTTCCTTGCTCCTATCATCCCGGCCACTATGGGCCCTTGGCTGATACCTGGTGTGCAGTGGAGGTATGCCAGTGAAGGTGTGCCAGTGGAGTGTGCCAGTGGAAGTGTGCCAGTGGAGGTGTGCCAGTAGAGGTATGGCAGTGGAGGTGTGCCAGTGGAGGTGTGCCAATGGAGGTGTGCCTGTGGAGGTGTGCCAGTGGAGGTACGTGTGCCAGTGAACTGAGAGCTGGTGAGCTCCAATTAGAAATGCAGATATCCCCTAGACCATGTTATTTCAGTGGGCATGACGTGCGATCTTTTGTAGTACACATTTTCGTATAGCATGTCAGTAGTCATTTGGCATGAATCCACACACACACACACACACGCCTGCTTATATCTCCCATCTCCACCTACCACACCGGTGTTCATCAGTAGGATGCGTACACAACCACATTACACCATGATACTGCATGTATTATGACACCATATTACACCTCATGCATCATGACACTCGCACATTGCACGACACCACATGCACCACGACACTTGACACCAGGATGCCATGACATTGCACGACACCACATACACCATCACACAACATACTCACACGACACTGTGACACCACGATGCCATGACATTGCACAACACCACATACACCATCACACAACACACACAACACTGTGACCATGACATTGCACGACACCGCATACACCATCACGCAACACACATGACACTGTGACACCACGATGCCATGACACTGCACGACACCACATGCACCATCACACAACATACATGACACTGTGATTCCACAATGCCATGACATTGCACGACACCACATACACCATCACATGACACTGTGATACCACGATGCCATGACATTGCACGACACCACATACACCATCACATGACACTGTGACACCACGATGCCATGACATTGCACGACACCACATACACCATCACACAACACACATACATAACACTGTGATACCACAATGCCATGACATCGCACAAACACGACACTGACACCGTGATGTCATGACACCCACGACACCACATACACCATCACATGGCACACATGCACCATGACATCTCGCATATGGCAGGACATGTCAATATCTTAACGCAAGCCGTCAAGCATTGTCTGTGGTGGACACAGGGTTAAGTGATAGGACAAGCCATAGTGCAAGGGAGCACAGCCTTAGCAGTGTAGAAATCATTTCATTAATATGTGAGGTGCATTGCGATTATATGTGGGTATGACATGAAAGTATGCAGATTTTTTTGCACAACCCGTGCACCTACAACGTGCACATACAATGTGCACACACATGCACATACAGCCACAAGCAGTAATGCACGCACACGCACCCGCATGCACACAGAAATGCACATGCGCATGCAGATATGAAAGTAATTGTAAATCACAGACTGGAAGATCATACATTGCTGGTTTCTTTTTAAAAGCTACAGCGCTTCTTGAATCAGCAACAATTCACTTATTGACTGCAAACCAATAAAACACCTGAGACTCTAGTTCATTTGCAACCAGATGATAAATATGATCAAAGAGTTCACTACTAAATACACTTCATGGAATTAAACTATCTTCGAGTTTCACTAATAAATTCACTTCATTTTTTAAAACTGCAAAGTATTTTGCTTTCGCTATTTCTGCATTCTCTTCAAAGGTGACAAGCTGTCCTTGTCAAAGTTTGGCTTGTTGACGAGGTAATAAGTGATCAGGTTTCCCTTTCCTTTTACTGCTATCGGTCCTCGATATTCAAATCCATACCCCTGTGCAGCCAATAAAACCTGCGTCTCCTGTAGAACCTGTAAATGGAGGACAGAGTTAGCTGTGATGGGGTTGACTTGGACAGTAAATGCAGCCACAAGTGTGCCCTAGTGGGTCACCTAGATATGATGGTCACCTCTCACATAGGGATTGTCCATATATTATGCCACTCTGCAAAATCTGTGTGTATGTGCGTGTGTGTTTGTGTGTATGTGTGTGCATCTCTGTGTGTGAATGGGTGTGTATGTGTGTGCATCTGTGTGTGTGCATCTGTGTGTATGTGTGTGTGTGTGTGGGCATGTGCGTATGTGTATTTATGTGTGCATGAGTGTGTCTGTGTGTATGTGTGTGCATGTGTGTGTATGTGTGTGCATGTGTGTGTATGTGTGTGTGTATGTGTGTGTGTATGTGTGTGTGTGTGTACAGATGGCATACCTGTGTCTTCCCGACCTCTGCAGTTGAGTCCATTCTACTGGCCACATTCACTGTGTCCCCCCAAATGTCGTACTGAGGCTTCTTTGCTCCTATCACCCCGGCCACTATGGGTCCATGGTTGATACCTTGGTGTGCCAGTGGAGGTGTGCCAGTGAGGTGTGCCAGTGGTGGTGTGCCAGTGGAGGTGTGCCAGTGGAGGTGTGGCAGTGGAGGTGTGCCAGTAGAGGTATGCCAGTGAAGGTGTGAATGAGGTATGCCAGTGGATGTATGCCAGTGTAGGTGTGCCAGTGGAGGTGTGCCAATGGAGGTGTGCCAGTGGAAGTGTGCCAGTGGAGGTGTGGCAGTAGAGGTGTGGCAGTGGAGGTGTGGCAGTGGAGGTGTGCCAGTGGAGGTGTGGCAGTGGAGGTGTGCCAGTGGAGATGGGAGATATAAGCAGGTGTGTGTGTGTGTGTGGGTTCATGCCAAATGACTACTGACATGCTGTACAAAAATGTGTACTGCAAAAGATCGCACGTCATGCCCACTGAAATATCATGGTCTAGGGGATATCTGCATTCCTAATTGGAGCTCACCAGCTCTCAGTTTGAAGCTGTTGAAGGAGTGCTTGTTGATCAGATCCAGCTTCTCTCAGGGCAAAGGAGAATTCAGCAAGAGCCCTTAAGTGCCTCCATTGCCTGTAGGAGTCCACCTACCACACAGGTGTTCATCAGTAGGATGCAAGACAACCACATGCACCATGATACCGCATGTATTATGACACCATATTATACCTCATACATCATGATACCTCTCACATGGCAGGACACCACGACACTGTGACACCACGATGCCATGACATTGCACGACACCACATGCACCATCACACAACACACACGACACTGTGACACCACGATGCCATGACGTCGCACGACACCACATGCACCATCACACAACACACATACATGACACTGTGATACCACAATGCCATGACATCGCACGAACACGACACTGTGACACCATGATGCCATGACACCCGCGACACCATACACACCATCACATGGCACACATGCACCATGACATCTCGCATATGGCAGGACATGTCAATATCTTAACGCAAGCCGTCTAGCGTTGTCTGTGGTGGACACAGGGTTAAGTGATAGGACAAGCCATAGTGCAAGGGAGCACAGAGCCTTAGCAGTGCAGAAATCATTTCATTAATATGTGAGGTGCATTGCGATTATATGTGGGTATGTCATGAAAATATGCGGATTTTTTTGCACAACCCGTGCACATACACACACATGCACACACAGACACAAGCAATAATGCACGCACACGCACACACAGACACAGGCAGTAATGCACACACGTGCACACACAAATGCACATGCGCACGCAGATATGCACATGCGCACAACACACTGGCACCCACACATGCACACTCGCATGCATGCACACACACTCTCACACACATATACACGCACACATAATGTGTATAGCATGGCTTACTCTCCTGAGACTGGTCTTGAGGCCTGAGGCTACCATGTAGACACATCCAATGGTCTTTATCTTCTCAAGACACTGGAAACGCTCTTCTCTTAGCAGCTGATCGAAATCGGCAAATATCTCATTCAGAAGCCTCATACATTCGATGCCTTGGTTGTTGACGGTGAGCTCTTCATAGAATTCATCAAACCCATGTATGGAAGCAAACATGACTCCAGTTTCCTGATGATTCTGATAGTATAGTCCCTTTATAGAGATAGAGAGAGTTCGTAGTGAGGTGTGATAACATGGGATCATGTGATGATGCAGCCATTTCTGTGCATGGGGAGGAGGGGGTGGCAGATATCATCACATTGCCCCAGTTCTCTTGGTGTACAAAAAGTCCCGGACCATGGGATTAGTCTTGATAGACTGACTATTGCATAGTCCAACACAATAGTCAGTTTCTACCATAGGTCACAATAGTATCTCGACATTTCGTAATAGCCATGGAGCGGTAAATAGGGAAGAAGGTGGGGAGGGGGAAGGGGGACTGGGTCTGAGTATATTAATATGTGCATGCCTTCTTTCATGTAAAAGCTTACTGAATATTCATCTGCATTGAGGAAGTATTCCAACACGTGGTTAGGCAGCATGTTCTTCAGGAGCAATAGGTTGGATGCCCTCAACTTTTCAATATTCTGTTCCTCCTTGGCTCTCTACATGGAAAGCACGGCAACTGGTTATTGATCCGTTACACCATAGCAAGATTTATGTACAGCAAGATCAGTGCACTGCTATATGTTTAGAGATCAGTGCACTGCTATATGTAGAGATCAGTACACTGCTATATGTTAGAGATCAGTACACTGCTATATGTTTAGAGATCAGTACACTGCTATGTTTAGAGATCAGTACACTGCTATATGTTTAGAGATCAGTCCACTGCTATATGTTTAGAGATCAGTACACTGCTATATGTTTAGAGATGAGTACACTGCTATATGTTTAGAGATCAGTGCACTGCTATATGTTTAGAGATCAGTACACTGCTAGAGAGTACACTGCTATATGTTTAGAGATCAGTACACTGCTATATGTTTAGAGATCAGTACACTGCTATAGTTTAGAGATCAGTGCATGCTATATGTTTAGAGATGAGTACACTGCTATATGTTTAGAGATCAGTACACTGCTATATGTTTAGAGATCAGTGCACTGCTATAGTTTAGAGATGAGTACACTGCTATATGTTTAGAGATGAGTACATGCTATATGTTTAGAGATCAGTACACTATATGAGTACACTGCTATATGTTTAGAGATCAGTACATGCTATATGTTTAGAGATCAGTACACTGCTATATGTTTAGAGATCAGTGCACTGCTATATGTTTAGAGATGAGTACACTGCTATATGTTTAGAGATGAGTACACTGCTATATGTTTAGAGATCAGTACACTGCTATATGAGTACACTGCTATATGTTTAGAGATCAGTACATTGCTATATGTTTAGAGATCAGTACACTGCTATATGTTTAGAGATCAGTACACTGCTATATGTTTAGAGATCAGTACACTGCTATATGTTTAGAGATCAGTGCACTGCTATATGTTTAGAGATCAGTACATGCATACTGCTATATGTTTAGAGATCAGTACACTGCTATATGTTTAGAGATGAGTACACTGCTATATGTTTAGAGATCAGTACAACTGCTATATGTTTAGAGATCAGTACACTGCTATATTGTTTAGAGATCAGTACACTGCTATATGTTTAGAGATCAGTACACTGCTATATGTTTAGAGATGCAGTACACTGCTATATGCTTTAGAGATGAGTACACTGCTATATGTTTAGAGATGAGTACACTGCTATATGTTTAGAGATGAGTACACTGCTATATGTTTAGAGATCAGTACACTGCTATATGAGTACACTGCTATATGTTTAGAGATCAGTACATTGCTATATGTTTAGAAATCAGTACACTGCTATATGTTTAGAGATCAGTACACTGCTATATGTTTAGAGATCAGTACACTGCTATATGTTTAGAGAGGAGTACACTGCTATATGTTAGAGATCAGTACACTGCTATATGTTTAGAGATCAGTACACTGCTATATGTTTAGAGATCAGTACACTGCTATATGTTTTAGAGATCAGTACACTGCTATATGAGTACACTGCTATATGTTTAGAGATCAGTACACTGCTATATGTTTAGAGATCAGTGCACTGCTATATGTTTTAGAGATCAGTACACTGCTATATATGTTTAGAGATCAGTACACTGCTATATGTTTAGAGATCAGTACACTGCTATATGTTTAGAGATCAGTACACTGCTATATGTTTAGAGATCAGTACACTGCTATATGTTTAGAGATCAGACTACACTGCTATATGTTTAGAGATCAGTACACTGCTATATGTTTAGAGATCAGTACACTGCTATATGTTTAGAGATCAGTACACTGCTATATGTTTAGAGATCAGTACACTGCTATATGTTTAGAGATCAGTACACTGCTATATGTTTAGAGATCAGTACACTGCTATATGTTTAGAGATCAGTGCACTGCTATATGTTTAGAGATGAGTACACTGCTATATGTTTAGAGATGAGTACACTGCTATATGTTTAGAGATGAGTACACTGCTATAGGTTTAGAGATCAGTACACTGCTATATGAGTACACTGCTAGTACATTGCTATATGTTTAGAAATCAGTACACTGCTATATGTTTAGAGATCAGTACACTGCTATATGTTTAGAGATCAGTACACTGCTATATGTTTAGAGAGGAGTACACTGCTATATGTTTAGAGATCAGTACACTGCTATATGTTTAGAGATCAGTACACTGCTATATGTTTAGAGATCAGTACACTGCTATATGTTTAGAGATCAGTACACTGCTATATGTTTAGAGATCAGTGCACTGCTATATGTTTAGAGATCAGTACACTGCTATATGTTTAGAGATCAGTACACTGCTATATGTTTAGAGATCAGTACACTGCTATATGTTTAGAGATCAGTACACTGCTATATGAGTACACTGCTATATGTTTAGAGATCAGTACACTGCTATATGTTTAGAGATCAGTGCACTGCTATATGTTTAGAGATCAGTACACTGCTATATGTTTAGAGATCAGTACACTGCTATATGTTTAGAGATCAGTACACTGCTATATGTTTAGAGATCAGTACACTGCTATATGTTTAGAGATCAGTACACTGCTATATGCTTAGAGATGAGTACACTGCTATATGTTTAGAGATCAGTACACTGCTATAGGTTTAGAGATCAGTACACTGCTATATGTTTAGAGATCAGTACACTGCTATATGTTTAGAGATCAGTACACTGTTATATGTTTAGAGATCAGTACACTGCTATATGTTTAGAGATCAGTACACTGCTATATGTTTAGAGATCAGTGCACTGCTATATGTTTAGAGATCAGTACACTGCTATATGTTTAGAGATCAGTACACTGCTATATGTTTAGAGATGAGTACACTGCTATATGTTTAGAGATCAGTGCACTGCTATATGTTTAGAGATCAGTGCACTGCTATATGTTTAGAGATCAGTACACTGCTATATGTTTAGAGATCAGTACACTGCTATATGTTTAGAGATGAGTACACTGCTATATGAGTACACTGCTATATGTCTAGTAGCTCTGACCTCTTGCTGCTGAAGGAAGCAAAGCCGTCTACTCAGCTTGTACTTTGTAAAAGATAGAAGGCAATAATTAGAGTGATACGCATGTAATAATAATAACTAAATGAACGGCAGCACGCCAGGCTAGAGCATCACTGAAATACTGCTGCAAGAGGAAATGTGTGTGATAAAAAATGTTGCACACTTCATGGCACTAAGCGTATATTCATGCAAACAGTGGCACATGGCACGTGAGCGCTTGTGGAAGCATGCAAATAATATCACACTAACCATCTGTGGCGACACATGTCACTCCACCAAACAGCTTGCCACAGCCATGGCAACAAACCATAGCCATTATGTTAAGCTACCAAACTCATTGACAAAGAGCCACAGGAGGGCAACTACACCAGAGGGAATTTTAGGCCTCCATCTTTATTTTAGTGTTTGGATTGGAACTTTTGGCACTATGCACCTTCCTGGTGGCTGATGATTGGGTGTGCTTACAGTATACCTGTCTGGAGAGGATGGCTCCTCCAATGATGCACACAGGCATGACGAACAGGGTGTAGATGTAGTGCTCTGTTGCATACTCTCTGGGGAGAGAAATTAATTTAGCACTGGATTCCTGTCACATGCATTACAATAATTATGCAAACATTTATAGATTTAGATTATAGCAAAACAATCAAGTTGAAAGGTAGATAATGTTCATTATTATGTATAAGTAGCACAAGATATGAATACGCAGTGAGAAGGATTAATGGTTGTAATAAAATTTAGCATCACACGATTTTTGTAAAAGTTATTCAGGTCGAATAATTTATTTGACAAAATAAACATTTCTAATAGTCCGCTATGAAATGAAATAAAAACATTTGTTATTAAAATGATGTAGCAGTAAGCTATTAAAAGTCAAAATCCATTAAAAAGGCAGTATTTTCCGGTTTGATGTTTTGCTTTGAATACTTACGCAAATCAAAATTTAAGGATTTGTCAAACTTTCATTCAGGTTAATATGCAGTTTATAAATCCCTAATTAATTAATTTTTTTCGAACATTATGGTATAACATTAATTAATTAGAAAGTATTTTTTATCTTTACATCCATTAAAGGCAATCAAATTTTAATAACAAAGTTTGTACTTTCCTAACTTCCGCATTATATTTCTTTAAATTCATTTAGATATTAAAATAATCCTATTAAGGAATTATATTCATTTAAAACCTTTGCCTTCATATGTGAACACCCAGTATAGAGATGCAACAAAAATTGTTTTATAAATATACCCAAATCCTCACAAATCAAAAGCATTTGCACAATTTATACTTTGATTTTAATTTCAAAATGTGATTAAGTCTGCACAAAAGAATTAGTACAGTATGTGTTGGTGTTTACACTTTCACAGTAGCAGCTATGTGCAAACTGAAATCCCAACATCACTTGCTTTTATTTCTTTCATTTATGACAAAGTATTCTGCCTTACTATTATCTAATGTGTACTAATCCCATCCCATATATTGGTACACTATGAATGTGTACATTAATCATATAATAATATAGTGTAACTTGAACTGATGTATGCTGTACCTGGTTGTTGCAACATTCTGAATCGTATCGTGCAAGGGCTGTGCAAGCTGAATGTTGCTAATTTGCACAATTGCTTATGTGTCAGAGTGCAAGAACGATCGTGCATTAACAAACGATTCAATTATGTGAATATGTTTGTATTGTGTATGAGATGCCAGCTCACATGTATTGATCTCCATAGAGCTTGGAAAATAGAATCAGAAATGCATCCAAGTATGCCAGCTCAGAGATTAAGCAAGCAAAGGAGAGGCCGCACAGAGAGCACATGAGTTGCCCCAATAGAGGGATGTCGTTGAAGGGCATCATGATGAAGACGGAGAGGATCATCACCTCCCTGTTGTGGTACTGTGTGCATGTTTAGGTCCATGTGTGTATGTGCATGTACATGATTTTTGTGTGTGTATGTGAGTGTGTGCGCACATCAATGAATACAACACTTTAAATCAAACATAAGCTCAGTACTAAAATTGCTTAAGAACCAACTGATTTCAATTAACATATCGTTATTGAAGCTCAATTTTTCGTACAAATTTGATTAGTTAGCTTGAATTTCACAAAGAAATGAGCATAATAACTTGATATGCCTACATTACTATATATATGTTTATAAGAAATAAACTACAGTTTCATCTAATTAATTTAAACTTGTTATATGATAATAATGATAATATAATTGGGACAGTTTCCGCGAAAATTGCCCCACGGATATATTATAAAATGTTATAAAAATGCATCGCGGGTGAATCGCTATAACTTCCCAACGGTTAACGCTATCGACCTCCTATTTTCAACACTTCATACTACACCATTTCACTACGGGGAAACTTTTTGGGGGGTCTTGCACTAGTTCCTTGCTGATGCTACGAAGTCCGATACCCCCATGGGGTTCAAAACCGTCACATCTTCAGCTAGGAGAGTTTAAATCGCTTCAAATTCCGTATGTACATACAGGGGTCCTGTTGCTATTGATGTGTTCAGTTCGTTAATTTTTACTCTATCCGTCACGGAGATACAGCTGTGCAAAGTTAATGCACATTTCCCGCTCGATTGCACCATTTTTGCATGCAACCCGTGTTCCATTCTCCCAATCCACAATAAATTTTGATAACTTCTTTGTTCCGCCCATTTCTCCCTTAAACTAAGCTAGCCGTTCCCAACTGTTTTTGTCTCACTCAGGCAGTGAGTTTATGCGGGAAAGTTAAAAGAAGAAGAACGCTGCTCAGTTCCAGACGATCGTACCAAATTAACGGAATATAACCTTGCGCCTCCCACGTCGCCGGCAGTATTCAAAACGGCACGCGTAAGGCTATTTGCTAGCACTCACATCATCCTCTAGTCGTGTAATAAAGCTTTCCTATTTGCCATCATCTTGCTAAAATCATCGTCTTATATCTGCCACGCCCACTCGGCTACGATTTCGGTCTCACACAACTTTCAGCTCACACATAGTACATGAACTCATGCTGGCTCACACTTGTGCACACACTTGCATTGTTGCGTACATGGCCCTGTACACTATCGTATGGCATATTTTCTTATACACACACCACACACACACACACACACACACACACACACACACACACACACACACACACCACACACACACACACACACACACACACACACACTCATGTACAGCGTACTTGCACACACCAGTTATACATGTGGCAAACAATACACCTGTCTGATGATAGTACAAACACTCTCACTCACAAACATTGTCACATGCACAAGTACATGTATTCTATTCAATTCAGCTGATTGCATTTCAATTTGTGTACCAAGCTTGCATAAAACACACATGCACAGGCACACACACACACACACATGACATACACACAGACACACTAACACATGACATACACACACAGACACACTAACGCACACACACATACACACACAGACACACAAATGCACACACAGACACACTAACGCACACACACATACACACATGACATACACACAGACGCATACAAACACACACAGACACACTAACGCACACACACACACTCACAGACACACACTCAGACACACACACAGGCACACACAGACACACAAATGCACACAGACACACTAACGCACACACAAACGCACACAGACACACACACATGACATACACAGAGACGCATACAAACACACACACACTAACGCACACACACACACTAATGCATACACACACACTAATGCACACAGACATACACATGACATACATACAAACACACGCACACAGATACACAGACACACACATGGACACACAAAAAACACGACACACACATGACAAACACACACACACGCACACACACACGTACACACACACATGGAAATACACACTAGCACACAGACACACATGCACACACATGCATGAAATACACACTAGCACACACAGACACACTACATACACACAGACGCATTCAAACACACACACACAGACACACTAACGCACACACACACAAATACACACACGCACACATGACATATACACATACACACACACAGACACACTAACGCACACACACACACTAACGCACACACACTAACGCACACACACACACACAAACGCACACAGACACACACATGACATACACACAGACGCATACAAACACACACACACACAGATACACAGACACACATGGACACACAAAACACACGACACACATATGACAAACACACACACGCACACACACACACGTACACATACACACATGGAAATACACACTAGCACACACAGACACACATGCACACACACATGCATGAAATACACACTAGCACACACATGCACACACAGACACACATGACATACACACACAGACACACTAACACACACACATGACATACACACACAGACACACAAATGCACACACAGACTGCATTTCAATTTGTGTACCAAACACACACATGCACATGCACAGGCACACACACACACATGACATACACACACACATGACATACACACACAAATGCACACACAGACACACTAACGCACACACACACAGACACACAAATGCACACACAGACACACTAATGCACACACACACACACACACAGGCACACAGACACATGACATACACACGCAGACACACAAATGCACACACAGACACACTAACACACACACACACTAACACACACACATGACATACACTGTACACACATACGCATACAAACACGCACACAGACACACTAATGCGCACACACTCACACAGACACACACAGACACACTAACGCACACACACACACACAAACGCACACAGACAAACACATGACATACACACTGACGCATACAAACACACACACACACACAGATACACAGACACACACATGGACACACAAAACACACGACACACATATGACAAACACACACACGCACACACACACACGTACACACACACATGGAAATACACACTAGCACACACAGACACACATGCAGACACACATGCATGAAATACACACTAGCACACACAGGTACACACAGACACACATGCATACACACAGATGCATACAAACACACACACAGACACACTAACGCACACACACACACAAACGCACACACAGACACACACATGGCATACACAGACACATACAAAAAAACACACACACACTAACACACACACAGACACACACATGACATACACACAGACGCATACAAACACACACACAGATACACAGACACACACATGGACACACAAAACATACGACACACACATATACAAACACACACACACACACACACATGCACACACATGGAAATACACACTAGCACACACAGACACACATGCATACACAGGCACACACGAAATACACAGACACACACATGAGACAGTCACACAAAACACTCAGACACACACATGCACCAACACACACAGGAACATACACACACGACAGACACACACACACACACACACACACACACGGACACACAAGCACACACAGACACACACACGAAATATATACACTCACGAAATACACAGACACACACACAGAATCACACAGACACGCAGACTTGCACACAGACTCGCACACACAAAATACATATAGACATACATGCACAGACACAACAGACACACACTCACAGATACACACACAATACACACAGACTCGCACATGTGCACAGACACGTGTTACACAAAGCACACACTGTTGTTCATGTGGAAAAAAACAGTAGTGCTCTCTGATAATGATGGTACACACATTTTCTCTCACTGAATGCCTTCTTTGCACATGCATTTTTGATCTATCCATTGAACAGCTCATGAGACCATGAGACATGTCTACACATGTAGGTACATGTAGCAACGTGTACACTGTAGTGTCATAGGAGTGGTCCTTTATGCATACATTGTATCCTTATAGGACTGTCCCCTGACACAAGGGCATGTAAGGATATGCCATGGTTTGCTAACAAGCTCAAGAGGCTTCTGTTTATCTTGAGTGCTTGTGGAATGATGAATATTGCTATCCATTGTGTCTGTGTAAACTTACCATTGCCCTGACCTACCGCAATCAGCAATGATAGGGTAATTCATCGCCAGGCAGAACCATCGCCCTTCATAAAAAACTGCGTGGTACATCCTTCTAGAAGAGGCAGCCTTAGTCTCGTACCCAGACCCAGATTCCCAACAGCTGCGGGTGGCGCAGCTGTTGGGAATCTGGTTCTGGGTACGAGACTAAGAGCACACTGTACTAATTTTTATGTGTAAATTAAATGACTACTCGTAGAAGGCACTACATACTTTGTACTTATGGTGAGGAACAGCAATCTGAGTTCATGTACACTCGTTTAATTCGCTGCATTCAATTAGTACGACATGGGACACACAACATTGTGCTGATGAAAACAGTAGGCCTGTGAGACCTGCGACGGTACAGTGTACCTCCCTTATCGTTGCAGATCGTGGTAGGTCAGGTAAGTTTACACAGACATATCGATAGCAAGCTAGTAACGATATTCATTATACTGTACTCCGAAAAGGCTTTTTTACAGGTCAGACGAGCACTTGTACAGAGTGCTAGATGAGAGAAGAGTATACGTCTGCTTGCAACAATACAGAGGAAACACACAGAGATTGGTGTGTGTGTGTGTGTGTGTGTGTGTGTGTGTGTGTGTGTGTGTGTGTGTGTGTGTGTGTGTGTGTGTGTGTGTGTGTGTGTGTGTGTGTGTGTGTGTGTGTGTGTGTGTGTGTGTGTGTGTGTGTGTGTGTGTGTGTGTGTGTGTGTGTGTGTGCGCGCTCAGGATGTACAGACGCATTTGCACAACATATACACATGCATCAGGGTGTGTGAACCAACATGAGGGCATGTTCATGTACTCTGTGTGAGCTAAATATTGTATGGGCAAAGAGAGACTCAAGTCTCTGCAACTGGTACACAAGCCACCTAGCTGAGTAGTGGAGGCATAAAGGCCGGCATACACGGGGCGACTTCCTGCCGACTTGTCGCATGCAACTCGAATGAATATGGGTAAAAGTTCCGTAATTGTTTAGTTTACTGATGGTTTGCGGAACATTTGTCCATATTCATTTGAGTTGCATGCGACAAATCGGCAGGAAGTCGCCCCGTGTATGCCGGCCTTAAAGAATGATAAGAAGTTGTTCAAGGATCAAGGATTTTGCCAAACAAGAAAGCTTTATTACACAATTGTACTTAACTACAAAAAGATGGATGTGAGTGTGTAAGAACTTAAAGTCTTATGCACGTTGCTGCAGGGACCCTCCACACACACACACCACAATTTTTGGCCAACTGTGTAAATCTCATCAAGGAATGATAGCCGATGACAACATCGTACGCATCATGATTAAAAATAAATTCGTGCATCTCTACATGTAGACTTGTATATTTAATTATTCATTTTGCTCAAAAGAAATCAGCCAGCCCCCCCACACACACACACACTTTTTAATATTGTACCATGGGGCCCAGTGCTGTGGTGAATACAGTGATATACTTTGCCACATGCATACAGTGGTACGGGACACCAATCCTATGGGGGCTGAGGACCAATTCTTTGGGAGTATATGACATAGAGCTTGCACTTTAGAGACGGTACATACACACAGGTACATGTAGCTACATGTGTGTCTGTATATGTGTGTGTCTGTGTGTATGTCGTGTGTGTATCTGTGTGTCCATGTCGTGTGTGTATCTGTGTGTCCATGTGTGTGCATGTGTGTCTCTGTGTGTGTCTATTTCGTGTGTGTGTCTATATGTGTATGAGTCTGTGTGCATGTATGTCTGTGTGCGTATCTGTGTGCGTATCTGTGTATTTCATGTGTGTGTCTGTAGGTGTGTTTGTGTATTTCGTGTGTGTGTCTTTGTGTGCTTGTGTGTCTGTGTCTGTTGTGTGTGTATGGCATGTGTGTATCTTGTGTGTGCGTGTGTGTGTCTGTGCATGTGTGTGCGTCTGCATGTGTGTGTCTGTGCATGTGTGTGTCTATGCTTGTGTGTCCATGTGTGCCCACGTCTGTGTGTCTGTCTGTCGTGTATGAGTCTGTGTGTATGTCGTGTGTGTGTCTGTGTATTTCATGTGCATGTCTGTGTGTGTGTCTCTGTGCATGTCTGTGTGTGTCTGTGTCTGTGTATGTGTCTGTTGTGTCAGAGTGTGTTGTGTGGGTCTATGCGTGCCTGTGTGTGTGTGTCTGTGTGTGCGTCTGTGTGTGTGTGTCTGTGCATGCCTGCATGTGTCTGTGTGTATGTGTCTGTGTGTATGTGTCTGTGTGAGTGTCTGTGTGTGTGTCTGTGTGTGTGTGTGTCTGTGTGTGTGCGTCTGTGTGTGTGTGTGTCTGTGTGTGTCTGTGTGTGTGTCTGTGTGTATGTTGTGTGTGTGTCTATGTGTGTGTGTGTCTGTGTGTCTGTGTGTGTGTGCGTCTGTGTATGTGTCTGTGTGTGTGTGTCTCTGTGTGTGTGTGTCTGTGTGTATGTTGTGTGTGTGTCTATGTGTGTGTGTGTCTGTGTGTGTGTGTCTGTGTGTGTGTGTCTGTGTGTTGTGTGTGTGTCCATGTGTACCTGTGTGTCCGCGTCCGTATGTGTGTGTGTTTGTGGGTGTATGTCATGTGTGTGTCTGTGTATCTATATGTTGTGTGTGAGCGTTTTTGCATGTGTATTTCCACATTTATACAGTGGTGTGTGTGTGCAAGTGTGCAATGTTTGTGTACATTTAGAATACAGATGGGGACACAATGTATTCGATCCTTGGAGACACGATACATGTACAGAAAGCTTGGTACACAAATTTACATAGAATCAGTGGTCTGTACAGGCAAGCACAAGTACAGTTGAATTGAATAGAATACATGTGCATGTGACAATGTTTGTGAGTGAAAGTGTTTGTACCATCATCAGACAGGTGTATTGTTTGCCACATGTATAACTGGTGTGCGCAAGTATGCTGTACATGAGTGTGTGTGTGTGTGTGTGTGTGTGTGTGTGTGTGTGTGTGTGTGTGTGTGTGTGTGTGTGTGTGTGTGTGTGTGTGTGTGTGTGTGTGTGTGTGTGTGTGTGTGTGTGTGTGTGTGGTGTGTGTATAAGAAAATATGCCATACGATAGTGTACAGGGCCATGTACGCAACAATGCAAGTGTGTGCACAAGTGTGAGCCAGCATGAGTTCATGTACTATGTGTGAGCTGAAAGTTGTGTGAGACCGAAATCGTAGCCGAGTGGGCGTGGCAGATATAAGACGATGATTTTAGCAAGATGATGGCAAATAGGAAAGCTTTATTACACGACTAGAGGATGATGTGAGTGCTAGCAAATAGCCTTACGCGTGCCGTTTTGAATACTGCCGGCGACGTGGGAGGCGCAAGGTTATATTCCGTTAATTTGGTACGATCGTCTGGAACTGAGCAGCGTTCTTCTTCTTTTAACTTTCCCGCATAAACTCACTGCCTGAGTGAGACAAAAACAGTTGGGAACGGCTAGCTTAGTTTAAGGGAGAAATGGGCGGAACAAAGAAGTTATCAAAATTTATTGTGGATTGGGAGAATGGAACACGGGTTGCATGCAAAAATGGTGCAATCGAGCGGGAAATGTGCATTAACTTTGCACAGCTGTATCTCCGTGACGGATAGAGTAAAAATTAACGAACTGAACACATCAATAGCAACAGGACCCCTGTATGTACATACGGAATTTGAAGCGATTTAAACTCTCCTAGCTGAAGATGTGACGGTTTTGAACCCCATGGGGGTATCGGACTTCGTAGCATCAGCAAGGAACTAGTGCAAGACCCCCCAAAAAGTTTCCCCGTAGTGAAATGGTGTAGTATGAAGTGTTGAAAATAGGAGGTCGATAGCGTTAACCGTTGGGAAGTTATAGCGATTCACCCGCGATGCATTTTTATAACATTTTATAATATATCCGTGGGGGAAACTGTCCCAATTATTATAATAAACAACGCTTGAAAAAAAAGATTTTTCTCATTCAGACACAGGTATATAATTTATATACAATAATTATATTCTCAATTTTCATGAAATTAATTATTATAAAAGTACATTTTCTGAGGGGTACGGCAGGCACAGCATAGGCCAGCAATGCCTGAGCATTTTGCCTCATTTAACACAACCGACAAACATCAATACAGTTCATTTAATGAGGTTGTTGATGGTTGTCTACTGCGGAGGCCTAGTAATTAATTATAAGTGTGTTATTATTCTATGCATTACTTATATTTACTGTTGAATTAAGGGAGCTGTTTACATTAATAATAAAAATAATAGTAATAATAATAATAATCAATTTGACATCAGCATTAAATGATTGGGACAGGCTAACAGGTGACAAAGCTGTGGAGTTGACCCTGGGAGTGGCGGTGAAAACAATAGATCATTCTATTGTGACTAGGGCTACGCAAGGGGAAGATTGCTCCAAGGCTGTATTGACAGACCACGCGAATCTTTCAAAAAAAAAAAAAAACACCAAGTCTATTGAAGCTAGACCTGCAACCAGACTCAAGAATGCGTGAAAGAGGCTTGCGCGAAAGAAAAGTGTGGGGTCTTAGGGATGTGAACGCATTAGGGTGGGGAGAGATTAGAATAGTGAGTAATATTAATAAATAAATAGACTGGGGGACGTAAGATTAGTCTACGTATTTCATGTATACTTGACAATTTTAATAATGATAATAATAATGTGTGTTTGCTCGTGTTTTCTTGTATTATTATTATTAAGTATAATATAATTAATACAGGAATACAAGATACAATAAAATAGCACATTATTATTATTACATACACTGTATGCACTACAATTCTACCTATCATTACCTACGCTACTCGCATGAGTCCTATGCTGCAGACCCCCTCACTAAGATGGCTCTAGCTACAGACCTCACCAGGGACATGTTGAGGCGACTATACATTTCATTTAGGACACTGGATTTGGGACTAGCTCGATGGATGGCTATAAACGAGGCAAGACGGGAAAAAACAGCATTATTATTTTAATTTCCAAAAAAGATATAATAATAATAATAATAATAAAAGGGTGTTCTCGAATGAATGCAAAGCTTTTAACTTCTTATTAATATTATTGAATGGCAGTACTCTATTAATGTTATGTGTTAAGCAAAGAAAAGAGAAAGATCAAGATATCAAAATTAAGAAAGGGCAGTTTATTGGCATGTTTATAATTTCTATTCAAATGGTAACTTAAATTTCGTTAGTTCACTTGATTATAATTTGCAGCAGTCGGTTACTTGTTAGGCTTCAAAACTAGCCATCAAAACAAGTTACTTAATTAAAACCAAATCACTGTTATGAAATGAGTCCAAAATCCAAAAAATTAACATTTCAGCTTCAATAACTTGCCATTGAGACACATTTGGGAGGGCTGTTTATTATGTAATTAGGTGTAACTATTTGTTCTTCAATAGTTTGGTCACAACTTCAATTTATTATAGAGGTTGTCTATTTATTTACTTAGCCATCACTATAATTATTATGTAATTTATATTATAATATGAGAGATTTGTCCCGGGTATGTAAATTTTTAGCTTTGCAACACGAGCAATTATCATCAATATCAACTATTTTATCCGTAGGTTATTTTATGAATCTCATCCCTAACGTGAGTTGCACAAAAGTAACATTTTCCAACCACATAGTCGCCACATTAACGTGTTGCAATGGCAATTTTTCACCCAGGATCCAACATAGGATGTCCTTACTGCAACCAGGCAACAATAGGGATTCTGTGTATCCAGTTTCTGATATGGCTTGAGTCTTGGTGCATTCGGTGTGCACTCCATCTGTAAATGCATGTGTGTGTGTGTGGTGTGTGTGTGTGGTGTGTGTGTGTGGTGTGTGTGGTGTATGTGGTGTGTGTGTGTGAGTGATTGCGATGCGTAATGCATGTGCATGTAAGTGTGTATGTGCATGTGTTTGTGAGTACGTGTGTGTGTGCGTGCATATGCATATGCGTAGATGCTTACGTATGTGTATGCGTGTATGTTTGTGTACGTGTGTGTGCATAAAGAACTGACCAGCCCGACAGTACTGGAAAAGAAGGCAGCAATCCAGAGGAATATGAAGGTGAATGCCCGGGCTGATCGATTCGTCTTCAGTGTCCCGTTGAGACCAATTAGACAAGAGCTCCGTAGGTACTGTATGTGTGTTATGACATGCCATTAGATAAGAGTACTTTTATTCTGTGTCTTGTGATGTGCCCATACTATTGGAGCTGTGTGTATTTGTGTGTGTTATGTATCATGAGATAAAGAGAGCATTGTATGTATGTTGTGCTTTAATAGTGTGTTGTAATATGCCCCATGAAGTATGAACTATTTGTGTGTGTGTGTGTGTGTGTGTGTATGTTTGTACATTTGTACACAAATTTATCCCTTAAATTTATTTAAGGAACCTTGTAAATTGTAGTGGGAAACTAGAATATCTTTTCACTTCAAAGTGTCACTTGCCATTGACAAGCCTTACTTCTTTAATGATGCTACGTCTGTTATCTCAAACAAGGTGTGTAAAAAATGGTAAAGGGATCAACAGAAAGTTTTCTTTCCCTCCCTCCCCCCTCTATCCCTCTCTCCCCCTCTATCCCTCCCTCCCCCTCTATCCCTCCCTCCCCCTCTATCCCTCTCTCCCCCTCTATCCCTCCCTCCCCCTCTATCCCTCTCTCCCCCTCTATCCCTCCCTCCCCCCCTCCCCCTCTATCCCTCCCTCCCTCTCCCTCTATCCCTCCCTCCCCTCTATCCCTCCCTCCCCCTCTATCCTCCCTCTCCCTCTATCCCTCCCTCCCCTCTATCCCTCCCTCCCCCTCTATCCCTCCCTCCCCCTCTATCCCTCCCTCCCCCTCTATCCCTCCCTCCCCTCTATCCCTCCCTCCCCCTCTATCCCTCCCTCCCCCTCTATCCCTCCTCTCCCTCTATCCCTCCCTCCCCCTCTATCCCTCCCTCCCCCTCTATCCCTCCCTCCCCTCTATCCCTCCCTCCCCCCTCTTTCCCTCCCTCCCCCCTCTATCTCTGTAATGTCCAAACTGAAAGAGACTGTTGCCAGTCACCAGGTCATGCACTCACCTTGAACTTGTCAGCCACTGACACGAGGAGAGCCATTGAGATGATGATAGCACCAATGATGTGACTCAAGTGAATGGAAAGAAAACTGCAAGTAAGGAATGACACTAGTCATCACAATGTATTTCCTTCAAGGCTCTCACCTCCCACATACCAAAATCCTTCACTTTTTCCTGCCCCTACCCGCTGTATTTTTTCCCATCCCCTCTCCCTCCTTCCCTTCTCCATCCTCAACAGTCGTGCACTACAGGCTTACCTTCTGGGAGCATAGATCATTTGGCTTGCATAGAAGACCATATGGAGACCCAGCAAAGCTGTCAAGAAGATGTGCGAGTGCACAAAGGGTTTTCTTATGAACTGCCCAGTAATCATGATGCCGCATGACATTAAAAAAAACTCCAATGATAAGGTGCAAAGTAAACAGTGTACCATACCTTAGCTTCCAGTTTGCTGTCTTTGAATTCAATAGTCCATATTTTCAAGGACTTGCTCTGGACGCTACCCAAGAAAGAAACCATTTTGACCATGTTAGTGGCACCTCAATCAACACAAAACTGACCTGTAATTGCACAAATTGGTCATGGCTTCTTGTAGTTTATGGAGGAAAACTGTTTTCTCAAATAAAGCGCTTTAATAAAATGAAGAGATAGAAAGATGGGAATGAGGTGATTGTATAGAAACTCCTATCTGTTGTCAACTAAATAACCACTCAAATCAATCTTAATAATTATGAATCTATTATTATAAGCTATTGAAATAAGCTTCCATCAATTGAATAGTTATCAGAAGTGGCTAGGATGTTTGATTGTATTTAAAATTGTCTCAGACGATGTCATGTGTTTTTAAAAAGTGATATTTCTGTAAACCACTAGGAGTGAATCAAATTAATTGTCACTAATGATGGGGTGTACACAAATAATTGCATCCTTTGTATCACAATACCACAGTCTATAGTATCACAATACCACAGTGCTAACCTCATGATGTGACCACCATCATCACTCTGAGGACAGAAAAGAAAGAGCAAGGAAAAGCTTTTAGGACGCACAAAAAGACAATGCAGCAAAGCAGTCACACCCACATTTTCATTGCTCGGCAGCACATCTCTGAGAAACCCACTGGACGTGTCCAAATGAGGCACCACAACAGACTTCAAGGCAGCACTGATGGTGTTCCCTGATGTGGCTCTGCTATTGGGTGTGTTAGGAGACTCTGTCACTGGAGTGACCCCCAGGGGGCTCAGATAGGAGACAGGGGAAACTGAATACGGGGTGAGGGTGAGGTCGATGGGGTTAGAGATGGCGTCAGTTGTGAGGCTTGAGAGAGTGGCACGATTCTTGCACTTCGGAGTCTGTGTGCGTTTTCACAAACCAATATGGATGTGAAGTAATGTATGCACAAAAAGGACCTATCATCGTATGTTTTTTTTCAAGATTCTTCATATTCTAGAAGTTTGAAATGTCCTTTACATAGTGATTTTTGCACAGTGCTGTAAGGTACTGAGTTTAGTTTAGCCATACATTTCAACACAAGTGTTACATTTACATTTTTTGTACTGGAAATTTAATACTATTATGCACCAGAATCCTTTCGTTGCTATGATCCCAAATAATGTACGCAGAAAGAGAAAAAAGTAATATAAAGTGTACAGTACCTTTTCTTCAGGAAGCTGTATTAAGTCTATATCATCGTACACTCGACACACTATCAGATATGTCTCCACATCCTTCTCTTTCAGATAAATGTCTCTCAAATGTCCCTTGCCCTGTTCCACAATGTAGCTACCATTAAGAGCTGTCAGCGTTGACTTGGTGATGTGAACTCGACTGCGAAAGAGCACTACAATTAATCACCTTTTGTGCCATCCTTTTAAAATTAGCCATGAAATATGTGTTGATTTGCAGAAGACACTTACTACTTACTTTACTTTACTTTTTAGGTTTTCACTCCTTACTCTCAACTCACAGAAATCTCTATGACCTAAATTGTTTAAAAACTTTGACCCCATGCCTTGCCTATCTCATCGTGCTAACCTTTGTTGGATCCCATATCAACCTTTTACTCACCTATTCGTTAATCCTTTGAACCTAAATTTTCTTAGTGTGTCCCTTTACCTGACTACTTTGCCTTTTGACTTAACTCACCCTGGCAACCCTCCTGATTCCATATGGTGCGCTACATCAACATCATTTGACCAAACGTCAAACTGCCACTTGTATAAACCAATCAGTCCACATAGAACTGAGCCTGTATGGATACCCACCCTCATAGCCAAATCGTGATTGGTTCGGGCACTCATGTCTCTGTGGGTGAGGTAGGAAAGAGAGAGTAAGAGAGATAGGAAAGAAGTGAGGAGAGAAGAGAAGGGACAGCGTAGGGAAGAATGGAAGGGATGGGAGGGAGAGAGGAGAGGGAAGGGTACTGGTTTGTACAGCCTTTTCCACTGTGCTTTTACACTCACCGAAGCACATCAACCATCCCCAGACCCATCTCAACACAGCAGGCTGCATGGTTGTTGTTGGTGCTGTCATACAGTCCAGAGACACAGTAGTAGCAGTCTCCCAGTATCTTGATACGGAGGCAGTGGTTGAGCTGTAAAAAGGGAATTCGGGTGAGTGAGGGTGGAGGGAGAGGGTGAGGGTGAGGGTGGAGTTGGAGGGAAGGGGAGGGGATGGAGTGGGGGAAGAGTCACATGTACATGTACATGTACCAAGCCCTTCCATAGTCAAGTGACTCCACATGCACACACACACATTCAAACACACACACACACACATTCAAACACACACACACACATTCAAACACACACACACATACACCACAAACACATGCATACACACACACAAACAAAAAAGCACACACACATGCACAAAACTGTTAACATGTAACTTCTGGCAGTTCAGCCCTATCATCAATGTCTGTACCATTTCTTGACTTTGTTTGGGAACGTTGTAGGCATAAATTAGTGGTCCTCAAAAAAACATTATTGGTATAATTGGATAATTGGTTTTTTTACTTATTACTATTTCTGCTAAATTCACATAAAGCAACAAAAATAATAATTAATCCAACAATACTGTCATAATTTATCAATTGAGCAGCTCCTCTTATTGCATCTAAAAATGCATGCATGTATTTTGAACTACTGTTTGTGGCTGAGTGTTTCCACGATAATTACTAATGTGCACAAAAAAAGAAGCAAAGAAAGAAATAAAGCAACTGCATTTCTTCAGCAAATACAATGATTATTATTCAAGATCACTCCATTGCTGTTGGTATTCTATTGTTATAACGTTCTATGCTACAACACCACACTCTATTTGCTTATAACACCTTACTGTTAATGATACTTATCAATGCAAATATTTATTCTTGCACCAGCATGCACCCTGTTGTTAACGAAGTAATAGAGTGTTATAGCAGCAACTGATAGAGTGCCACAGCAATAGAGTGTTATAGCAGCAACTGATAGAGTGCCACAGCAATAGAGCAATTGATAATACAGTGAGTTACTTGTGTGCTGTTACTCAGTCGCTACAGCTTTGTGTTCTTACCTCTGCAAGGGCATCACACTGTGCAAACAGTTCATTCAGCATTTGAACCAATTCTCGACCATTGATCTTTGAACTCAAGGATGTAAAGCCTACAATGTCTGCAAACAGAATGCTGTTTTAATGGTTCAACAGGAGAGGGAGAGAGAGTGTGTGTAAAAGAGGGAGGACAAGTGGGGGTGAGGAACGCATGGACAAGGTGGAAGCAGTTGTGCATTCAAATCATAACTTGCGCATTAAAATGGCTAAATCTCACCTCACATTATCCTTTCTGCTTATGTGCAACCTCCTGAACCGTCCGCGAAATTCTCTCTCGTGTGGACTATTGCTGATGGAGTCCATCACGTCAACTGATTGTGGCAGTATGGAAGAAAGCAACCTCTCCTGCAATGGAAAATTATAACAAGATGTGGTTATTGTATCCATTTCATTGTCACTCCACACACCCCATAGTTTAAACACCTCCCCACAAACCACGTTACCCTCCTCCCCAGCCTCCGTCATTAACCTGTTTCTGCAGCTCCTTCTCGGTATCTAATTGCTTAGCAACGCTGTTCTGAGTTATCACGAAGGCCGATTTGTTCTTCCCTTCGAGCAGAAGGTGGACAACAATCATCATTGCAATCGCCGCAAGAGCGAAGAGGCATGTCGTAAGCTGATAGAAGAGAGGGGGCGGGATAAGAGCTAATAAAGGAGAGGCGTGCGAAACTAATGTTACTTATTCGCCCGACTAGTGGCGCTTTTATATCTGGGCTCATTTAGTGTTATATATACGCAAACAAGTCACAATTCGTAAGGCTCTCAGTTCATGTTGTCCAAAAATTGTCGAGTTGGTGATAGTGGCTACAAATGATGTGACTTTAAGCATGCAAGCACCCCTAATTGGGTCGATTTCACGCATGCGCGCGACTCACTATTTGGGCAGCTTCAATCTCCTTTGCAGGATACTGGAGCTGCAGTACCATCACCAACGTTATTGCGATGTTTGCGACCAGGGATATCAAGAAGCTCTGCTGGAAATAAAAGGTTGCCAACAGCAAAACGAGGAGGAGTGGCGGGAAAACGTTGGATGCATCGACTTGGTACACAAAGTACCCAGGCAACAGACAACTAACAAAAACTATCGTCAGAGGGAGCCATATCTTCTTGCAAAATGTCGGGAGACCGTACTTTGCGAGTAGCACTAAAGCAATGCTGATAACGGTGCGCACAACTTGGAGATAGGGTCTTTTATCTATTGGAAAGAACTTGACTATCCCCTCGTACCGGAGATAACCGGTAATGGAGGCAGCGACGTTAAGAAAGACCACGAAAACCATCAGCGGTAGCGTGTGCTGGTAGGCCACGTGCGCCCTGTACGCCCCGTACAGTTCCTGAGAGCCAATGAACCCGCTTCTGTTCCCGGATAGAATTGTGTTCGGACTCCAGTATGCAATTCGATTCAGGGCCCGCCAGTGGGGCGCTAGGGCCCTCGCACATCTGCTGACTGCACCTGTCCATTTAGACAGACTTCGCATGGCATAATTCCGCATTTGTGGCCGCTTGTATGATAAGAGACTGCGCTAGCCGGAGTCTTCAATCCTGTAGGAACATCTAAAGTGTCACCTCATCTGTCTTTCCTAATTCCTTTTCGTTAAATATATAGTGCGCTGTTGGTACATGAAGCCACATTTGTTTCGCCGGGAGCTTTGGTGACGCTGCATGGTGACAGGCTGAAAAAATGTGAACGCACTTTGGTGCTATTGACAAGAAACGTCTGTAGGGTAATTGTGAACTCTTTTGGCCAAGGGTGTCGGGTCACAGCACAAACAAAAAACGCGCTGAATCAATTCCTGATTCCCAATTGATTTATATACCTTTGCCTTCAAGTAAATTTGTTGTATCTATTGTAATGCATTCAGTACCAGTGTGAGGAATACGGGCATTGCCGTACTGCGTGTTTCATGCATGCATGCATGCATCAAAATTATCATAGGTTTTAGATTGCATCATAAAAATAACATTCCTTAAAACATACGGACCAATGTAAAAGTAATGAAAATGAGATATTGAACATGTAAACCGGTATACTGCTGAATGAAAATTATGTCAATATGTCCACTATACTGGAGAAGATTACAACTTCAACACATTCTACATGACACATTTCACGTGACACATTGTACATGAAACGACTTCTGACAAACAGGATCGCCTGAACCTCTCTCATCTGACAGAAGCAGTGTGTATAGGAATTTTTCCCCTCTCCGTCTCATTGCATTGCAGGCTTTCTTCCATACTGCCACAATCAGTTGACGTAATGAACTCCACCAGCAATAGTCCTCACGAGAGAGAATTTCGCGGATGGTTGCACATGCAGTTACGCGGGCAAGTAGGGTGTATATTATCACGCTTATACAACTGCACTGGAAGATAGTGATCTATATAATTATACATGCGGCTCATCATCCCGTTCTGGAGACATGCTCATGTGCAGCTGTTTTATCGACAGCTGCGTGCTCCATTGCATGTGTCCTCCCAGAGCACTTGTGTAATTTGAGCTGCATATTCTTATAAAGTTTTAGTATTTGATTGCTGTATATATCGATTTCATACTTGAAGCTCACCCCTTATTGCATGTATGGAGAAAAAGGCCGTGATGTTCGAATCAGATACAAAGGCGAAAGAATTTTGAAGGAGAACCTCACGAGGAGCAGAGCTTCATGAGCGAAGGGATGTTTCAACCTCTCACCCATTGTCTGAAGGAGGTTCACTTTTTCCATGAACGAAGTTGAAAGCGACGCACCTGGAAGAGCCATTTTTCGAAGGGTCTGTCACATGTGCTCTGGCAGGTGGGCAGCCGGCTGGTGGCTCAGTAACAACAGCAGGGTCGGAAGAAATCAATTCTGACTTCTCACGTGTTTAAGCTGGAGATCCACTTTCAGGAATCTTCCTAGATTTTCTGTAACGACCTTCACACTTTCACGTATAGGGTGATGTGGCCTCGTCCCCAGGCCGTCAATTGAAGTTTAGGAAAAATGACGGCCTCACGGCTGTTTGCTCTCATTGAAATTGTGGAAATTAGGCCCTACGCCCCAAAATTTTGAAATGTTCCGGTAGTCACATAGCAACGAGCCAGACAACCGTTGCCCTTTGGAATGTGTTGTACATAAAGTACAAGAAGTACAATGAACACCTAAAATCCATATTGTAGTTGAGAATCACCTCTAACCTTTATAAAACATCATAAACCACGTGATCTACATGCAGCGACTGACAGTTTTGGCGTTCGAAAACAATCGACCTTCGATCTGCTTATACGGACCTCGTGGGCATGATATATGATACCTACCCTCTGGAAGTTGACTAGGCTCCAGCTTAACATTCACGCTAAGGTACATAGAAAGTGCTACCTCTTTCTTACCAAGACCAAGACGGACGAATTTTCTGAAGTGGTTTTCAAGCTTCTGGAAAAGCGCCATTTTTACGGGTGAGATTTGTTGTATGAGTAACTATATATGCAAGCATTATTTTGTCTCCGACTTTTCATGTTCATTGATGATTCAAAGGACATATATGTATAATGGTTTGACTGTCATCATTTACTTCTTCCTTTTCTTTGGTGGTGGTATAGCTGGCACATTGTGTGGTGCAATGCTAACTAAGTGTTCTGCTACTATGCATTTTAACTGATGTACCTTGCCCTTTATGGCACTATACGCTCTAGCTAAATTGTTAAACTTAGCATGTACAGATTCAGCACCCTGCTCCCCAAGTAGGCCGAATCCAACATGAGTAGACCTTGCCCACTGCACAGCATGGTCCTCAACCATGTGCATCTTAATGGGTATTGTGCCCTTTGGAAAGTTTGTCCGAAAGAGCTCCATGAACTCCTGCACAGATTGTTCTGTTTAAAACACATTGTAATGACAACAGTGAAAATACAGAAGAACGGATGTATTACCTACCTAGTTCATGGACTTGAGCCTCATCTATGAAGTTTTGGTCATAAATTGAATGGCATTTTGCAAACTTTGAAAATGCATTTAAAAAAATCATAGTCCTGGTTGCAACCATTTCAGATTGTTGAGGCAGGCTGCTTTCAGCCAATTTGCAAATAGCACTGCACAATGTGTTGATGTTAGGGAGCTAGAAGAGTGTTAATTAGTAGCACACATCTTGTGTTATTACCTCTGTTACCTTAAGAGTTTTGTGTACATGGTTACCGACAAAGGTGCCACCAAAGTATTGCTGCCGATGAACACCAATGGACTGTAAAGCCATGTCTAGCTCTTTGACAAAAGGGCCTTCATTTAAAGGAAACTCCCTTGTAACAACTGCAGTGCTAGCAGCTATCTTGGTTTCCTAAGGGTGCATATTAACTCTGATGCATCTTTATTTTCTCATTTTCTTACCAGTTGCTTTACAATTTTAGATGTATTGGCAGATTGGTGTAGTAGATCTGCAGTCAGTGGATTGGACTCTCCAATGAGCACAGCCATGTAAGTGGCCAACTGCTGTAAAACTGATTCAGATTGTTTTGCTTCCTGTAGCTCAACTTTGTACTGGTGAAGCCTTTGCAACTCTTGGCTGTACAAAGAGTACCTAGACTGGTCCACTTCAGTGTGGTAGAAGGCTAGCTCCAAGTCTAGACTGTGGCAAAAATCTTCAAACAATTCAAAGAGCTTTGTAAAAATCCCCATAGTGATATGAAGGCCAGGTGGGCAGATCTATTTTAGTACAATGTAAATACATTAGCATGCATATCATGACTGAGTACCTGTTCAGTAGGGATGTCAAAGATGGGTTCACAGATGCAATTATAAAACTGTTGGGCTGTTTTCCTGACTCCACCTGATGCAAGATATTTTTGATGGTGAGTGTGGATTGAATGTAGGGATCTGGGTGGAGCATGGCCACGTGCTGAGAGAGGCGTTGCCATATTCTTGTTGGGGATTAAGCAATACAAGCATGGATATGATCCTGTTGTGTAGGAGACATCACTGTGAGCTAATGATGGTGTACTATCCACATACCACAAGCTCCAGACAATCCATACATCGTGGATAGGAATTCGTAATCGCCACACAAAAAAACCTTGACTGTATACACCCTAGGTTACATGTATGGATGCAATTCTCACACTTGAGCATCCTACTGTACAATAATGCTCACCTCCATGTCATTCCCTGTAGGTGTTCCACTTGCTCCTTGTATCGCTCAAGGGCTATGTGCAAGTTGGTGTAGCTATCATCAGCCTCAAAACAACAAAACACACAGGTGTTGTTCACAGAGTTGGGAGCAGCCACATTGACGATCTGGAAGTTCATCTTGAATGTTCCGCCTCCTTTGTCCCCTCCCAGTTTTATCCATATCTCACTAGCTGGTATAACACCATTGTGCCAGGTCAGCCTGCCAGCGCTGTGCACAATATAAGGGTCATGTGGTGGTAATTAATGTTTGGTATAATCCATTACCGGTCATTCTCCTCCAATAGCTCAACAACCTTGAGGATCAAGTCAGGAATGAACACCAAAGGGGCTCCTCGAAACTCTTCTCCACCTGATGGTAGTGAGAAGGAAAATGGAGCAAGTTCTCCTTTTAGGTTTTCTCCAACTGCCTTCCTAGAAGCATGGCGCATTCTTTCCTCACATGCCAGGGAAATGTTTGATGCTTTCAGCCACCTGGGAAGACAGTTACATCACATTTGACAGTTAAGGTATGACTGCAATGCTTTATACCTTCGAAGTATTCGTATCTTGTTCCAGGGTATTGCAAGGCCTACTTTAATGGCTAGCACCTCTGCTGGTCCAATTTTTATCTCATCAGAGATGCCAGCCTCCTTTAGCAAGGCCCTCCGTTGTTCATCTCCTAGTGAGAGCACTTCATTCTGAAGGAGCACAGATGGCTGTCCACCACTAACAACCCTTCGAATGGCCTGCAACTCAGAGCATCTTGACTTGAGGGTTCTTGAACATACGGCTGTGGTTGAATTGTGAGGGTTTGTAATGCGCATGAATGTCACTGGCTAAACAGAGTGGTCAGAGCATAAGTGGTAAACATTGTGTGTTGTTGACATTGAATACACTTACTGTTCCCCCTGTACCAAGTTGGATGATCCCTTTTGAACTAGTGGAGATGGCCCTCTTCAGTAACCCAGCTGCTGCTCTTTCTTCACTAGCTGTGAGTGTCAGCACACACTCATGCTCTTCGTAAGCTCCAGCCCTCATGTCTCTACTACAGCTCACACAGTGTACCACAACATCCTTTAACAACAGTAGTACTAAGTGGGAAGCTGGCTGGAGGAGTGGCAGAACTATTGGCTGCTGCGAAAAACAGCAAGGACAGTGCACTGAGGCTGTTGTTACCACCCACTGTATTATACATTGGGCACATGCCAGTGTACTGCATGGCAGCTGTATCGGTTGAGCCAGGATGTCAACGCATAAAGGGCACTCCAGTTGGTTTAATACTGAAACAGACAGATTGTCTTTTGATAGTGGTGGTCTTGGAAAAGGATGCTCAGGTGAGATGATTGGACGGGGGGCTATGCTATTGATCCTTGAAATGATCATATTAGGGGTTACACCAGGGATGCGGCCTCTGCCAGTAGTTGGTCTGGCCCCTTTAGGATTGCCACCTTTTGCACTGGCATGAAAGTGCTCACACATCTGTAGAGATGCATTTTTTAGTGACATGTTCCCCACGTACACCTTTTACCTTGCATTGCTGATTAGAATGCTTCTCCCACTGGAACAGAACAACAGCACTCCTGTGATGTACCTTATTCTTCATGGCACTTATCACCCTGTCCATTGACAGTTTGCAACACTCACACATGCTTTCTGGATGTATGTGTAGGTCATCACCACTGGTGTCAATACCAAATGCTGTCTGCAGCTTTTCTGCTATTGCCTTGCACTGATATGCAATACTTTTTGTTTTAACCTTTGTCAAACGTTGTCCACACACCCTGCAATGTAGCTGCACTTGTTTCATGTGATATTCAGTTCCTATTTGTTGAAAACAATGCGCGTATATATGTCAACAATCATATTTTATTCATAAAAAACACCGAGGGATTTCGGGATTACAGAAAATTCGTCCACTCTTCAGGTACGTGCTAATTAGCATAACCATGTGTGATAATTGAGGAGACGGCAAGCTTACCTTCGGGACAACTTCCAGATGGCTGTCCTATGGATGTTTCTATGCACCCCTCCATTATGTCTTCCGCGTGGCCTTATGTAAACACGCTGCGCATAATGCATGCGTTTAATGTAGAGCATGCGTGACGAGTGTGTAATAGTCTACAGTCGTGTAGGACGCTATTTAATATATTATATGTCCATTTGCAACACACAGAAGAGTACTAACAACGTTGGAACATACATCAGACATAATTAGGTCTTTATCATTGTTTTTATTTCTATTACCGAATATTCCAATTATAAACCTAGTTTCCAGCCGCAAACAGCCGTGGCCTGTAGTGCGCATGCCATTACCTGAAAAACACGTAATCGTATACTTAGCTTGTAAACCTTTCCGTAAACCGTTCCGCGCGAATCAATGGCAGAATTTCATGAAGCGTTGGCCTATTCTCTTCTGTGTGTGAACCAACAGAACCTTGTACTGAAAGCGAAGCAGGAGGAAGCTGTCGCGTACAGAGGCCTTCTTCTTTTCGGGATCGGCCTTGTAGGAAGAAGGATAAGTAAGCCTTCTTCCAGGGTGCTCAGGAGTCAGCCGCTTAGCCCCTGGTCTACACTGCCTAGTCTGAGGAGATGCCCCAGGACCACTTGAATCCTTAGTTCTCTTATTTGTGACCTGGACTTGTGAATTACTACCAGAGGCAATGAGAGTGGGGTCTTTGTTCTTTTCGTAAGTAGCCTGGGCTGTTGTTCTAAAATACTCTCCTGACATAAGTTTGTTTTTGCAAGGTATGCAAATAAACCATCCTCAGAAGCCACTGGGACATCGGCAACCTTGCTGAGCCTGTTTGCAAGATCTGATGCCAAAGATTCCCTTGAAAAAAGTGCGACATAATGTGTACGAGACAAAACACTGTCACAAATCCTACAAGACTTTGACATCGTACACGTATACGCGTATTAGCGTGTATGAATTCGTCACGTGTGCGATGTTTTTAATTTTATTCATAAACAAAACCTTAAAGAGGCAGACCGGATATGAGTTAGCTTAAGGAAAGGTTTACAAGCTAAGTATACGATTACGTGTTTTTCAGGTAATGGCCAGCGCATGCGCACTAACATAGTGGCAAACCAGGCCGTCATTTTTCCTAAACTTCAATTGACGGCCTGGGGACGAGGCAAAGGGTGATGTCGTCCCGGTAGCCCATATAGCTGAGTGGTGCTTACTAACTAGGTGGTAAAAAAACATATCTAATTTAACAGGTACTAATACCAGAAACCGACGTTCTTAAACGCTGGCTAAGTCGAATGGATACTTCGTTCACGTCAATGGTTTGCAATAGGTCTTCCACACCTGTGCTGCTGGTTCGACCCCAGCACGTAAACTAAAAATCCATTGACGCTGCCCAGCATTGTTTCTTTTTTTTTTTTTTTTTACTCGCACTATTGAATGTTAACGATGCCATTTACGGCTTTTATAGACATTATTTAGGCTGAAGGCAGAGTTGTTTCTGAAATGAAAATGACATTCATGATTCACTCGAAAATCAAATCATGTCACCGTGCATTTAAATCTTTCTTTGTTGAGACACTGTGTAAGTGCAAAAGAGATTTTAATGACAGCCGCACAAAAAAATAAGTATTGCCAGTGGAAGAATGTAGATGCATTGTTTGTATACATGTGTGTGTGTTTGTGTGAGTGTATGCTTGTGCGTGCAAGTGTTGTATGTCACCATATATGTTAGTAACTTTATTTCCGGCATGCCAGAATGGCTCGAGCCATTTGTCTATAGCACGCTAGTGACTTTATTTGCAAGGCAGAACGGCTCGACCCATTATAGCATGGCGACTTACTAATTGCTCATTGCAACAACTATCAGTTCATAGGTCATTCCCAGACCCTCTGTACGTGATGTCATACTGTAAGCGATGATCATCGTTACGTACATTTGGGTCTGGGTACGAAACTACCCCCCTTCCCCCCCCCCCCCCCCCCCCCCCCCCCCCCCCCCCCTCGCTTGATACAAGGTCCGCTCGGTCAGCTATGAATTTTGTTACAAGCATGTTTATATTTGTTGACAATCTACACTTATAGTGACAACTGCCAGCTGTCAGGTAATAGCTCCGTAGTTCTTAGTAATCGCGCACTTCAGACTCAGTGACTTGCACTTGATCTAGTGGGACGACGTGAACAATGCGAATGGGAAAGAAAAAGAACCGCTGCTAACTGCTGTTCAATGGAGCAATTTCTTCCCCAACGAACAAAACAAAAGGTTGGCACGGCTACCAGCCAGCAGCAGGAGCAACTGCATGGAACCAGTGAGCTGAAATTAGCTGTAGCGACAGTACAGTCTTTCACTGACGGCGAACCGCCTAGCCCAAACATCGTTCAGCAGCAGCTAATAATAACAACGGCAAACACGCAACCTACTTGCATAGCCACTTGACACTGATCAACCAGGCACTGCTGATTTTTAGCTGAGCGCTGAACCCAGCTCAAGTAGGCATTGTACAGAGTGTAACACGGTCAGTGAAGAAATCGAGTTGCACCCCAAGGCCAACTGATATCGGTGAGATTTATTATGCTAGTAAATCTTCCCATGACTTTTGTGTGGCTTTGAAATCTCTGTCTACTGCTGAAAGGTATGCATTATTAAAACACCACAAGCAGCCTTCACTATCGTACATATACCCAGCCACTTTGATAGGAAAGTACAGGCGTCGAATCAGGCACTCGTGGTTGAATCGTTACCGGTGGATTGCTTACAGTGCTACTAGATCTATGCAAGACTCGCTGGGCTGAACGCCATACAGCAGCATGTCAACACTTTAATCAAGCGTATATTTTCATTACTGAAGCTTTAGAGCTAATTGGTTACAGAGTGCACACACAAGAGTATGGAGACCTCTGCAGTGACTGGGATGTGCATAACTGAAGTGAAGCTCAGCAGATACTTGCAAGTATTACCACATTTGATTTTACTGATTATTGTCTTCGTGTCTATTTACCAGTACCTGCCACACCTTTCTGGTATTACAGTCAAACTTCAGAATAGTACCCTCGATATTGTAGATGCTTATGAAATGATTGAGGGTATCAGGAATCTCTACAAACTTGAGCGTCAAAATGTTGACAATAACTTTCAACGATCACTCATGTAGAATGGCAGAGAAAGTTGGAAGCTCAGTGTCAATGCCTCGCATTATTGCTGCAAGGCCACAGCATCGAAGCAATATTTCTTCTGATTCTCCTCTTGATTATGATAAAAAGAATGTAGCTATACCAATTCTCGACCACATCTCCACTCACTTGGCAGAACAGTTTCATCATTAACAATCACAGCTGGTTCAATATTAGGCATAGTACCATCTGTCAAAGGCAATCAATCTGTCTAGAATTGTTGAAGTATACCATGATGACCTTCCATCCCCTGAGCTTCTGGAGCTAGAACTAATGTGATGGAAGTCAAAACATAGTGATGTCCCATATGAAAAACTACCATCATCAGCAATAAAAGATTATGATGCTGAAATTTACCCCAATATTAGAATTCTGTTGCACTATTCCAGTTACATCGTGCGAATGTGAGCGGAGTGCCAGTCCTCTCAGACGTCTCAATAATTACATGAGGTCAATGGGGAAAGAACGTCTGGCCAATCTTGCCTTGCTGCACATTCATTACGAACAGAAAATCAATGCTGAAAGTGTTATTGACATGTTTGCATCATTTCACCCAAGACGAATAGAAATGGAATCACTGATGAAATCACAGTCTTGAAGAATGTATTTAATCACCTTACACAGTAATGACATGCATGGTTTGTGGGTATCTGATTGTAATGAACTTACAAAAGGACAATTACATATGATTCTATCCTTACCAGAGAGTAAAAACAAACTCACAAATGCTTATTGCAAGTATAATCCGCAAGATGTATAATCCAACTATAGTCCACGTATTACCCTTGAGTCTGCTTGAGTCCACTGAGCCATACTTTCCTCCCCCAACACAAAGCCTGGCTACGGGCCTGGCATGGTTGCAAATTCTGGAGCTTGAAGAACACACGACACGATACCTGTCTCATGCATGCATGTTATCTCCTGTGTGGTGTATGTTGGTATGTTGGGCCAAGACATCTCATGGAGAATTAAGGAATCCCCAACGACTAGGAGGAAGCCGGAGAAGTAGTAAGTGCATGTGATTAGACAAAGATATAGTTCATGTAATTCATTAGATAGACATATAATGTTCGTGCAGAAGACAAATGGTTCATTGCCAACAAGATCACTGAGTGGTGAATGATTTCACAAAAAAAGGCTTATCGAAATCGTTCTGCTCTACGTGGGAGCACATGCGAGATTGTGCTGTTTACCGAAGAGGATAAAGCTGTGGCATAATTATTCTATTCCTTGTGCTGTCACTTTGGAGCTTCGTATACGATTACAGACCAAGGCAGGGAGTTCATCCAATGAGGTAATGAAGTGACTCTATTTCGCACCGAGCACTACTGTTCATGTGTATACATATGCAAGTACTACAGATGCATGTGTAGATGTAGTCAGTACCAAATGGACAGTTGCAATCTCTATAGCTATACCTAAATCCAGTTGCATGATTGGCACAACTCAGGTTTGTAGAATGTGATGTGTTGCAATAGGAGAGGTCGTCATGTAAGGTAAAGCATACTCTGTGCAGTCCTGCTGTCCTGCATTTCACAGCTGATGATATTCATGATTGATAAGATGTGCAATATTTAGATAGTGATCTAAGCAGAGTCTTGTTGTCAAACCTAGTGTAAACATTCTCCCCACTGATTGGCTGCACCTATCCTTTTGCAAATGTTATGAGTGTGTATTTAAAACATGACACTGGTCACTGGTTGATGAGTGCTGATCTTTTATTCTTATTTACAATCCATTCAAGGCAAAACATCCCCAATTACTAGATACACTGTAATGTTATTATGTGTCATTTAATGGCATTATGCTCAAGGGACATTTTCTATGCAGTGATAGAAATAAATAAATCATTCTGTGTAATGTACTTTTATAGCAATACATCTAAAGACAAAAGCCTTAAAGGATTGAAGCTACATTTCTCAATGACAATAAACTAACATTTGTAGTTTTGTGTTAGTTTTAGCTACGAAGTTTATCATAAATAAAAATACACTACAAGAAAATTGGACTATAATGCCTAGATGCTTCAGCAATGTTGGTTTATAATGTGATCTTGTAGGGAATCAAGTGGACGATGATGGTACAACGATCATGACCCACAAATACGCATGATAGCAGAACATATCAATATAAAACCAATATTGCAGCAAAAGCCAAAACAGCCGTACTGGAGGAGGATCATCCTGACTATCAGAAACCATTGAAGCAATATGTTTCAATACAACTGTGGCTGTTACCAAGACCTCCTGAAGTAGGGTGGGGGGGGGGGGGGGGGGGGGGGAAACAACTAAAGATGTGGACAAACCATGTTCTACTTCCCAGATCTTCATGCCATAGGTTCGCTTTGTGTTAGTTGCAAGTTCATTCATGTACTGTACACTCATAATGCATCTTGCACCACTGGTTGTATGGGATTCCAAACGGTGATGATTTTTCATACATTCCGCTGTACCCAGTGGTACACAAAGATAATGGTATTTTGAGTGACACCCTTTAATTTGAATGCGCGCGTGGCAATCCTTTTTGCCATAGCTTCTGATCAAGCTGCTGCAACAAAGACATGGTGGTGGCAGTCATGTACTATCATTCAAAGAGTCAGACATGAAATAGATGATGAAGTTGTTGTCTTGAAGTACTCAGATTCAATGAACATTTGGTGCCACTAGTTTGACATTGCTTAGTTGTGATGTGTTTATTTTAATGTGCATTGAATTGAGCTGCTGCCTGTCTCTCAATAGTTCCTGTGATATTAATACTTTTACAAGAAATAAAAACATTAACTCTTAGAAAGTTGATCTGATGTAGGCTATTGCCTGGTAATAGGGGTGTAATCTAACAAGGGCAAGTGAAATGATGAAGTTGATATGCATGCAGAAGCACACATTTCCCTAATGCTTTTTGATCATCAGCTTGTGTTCCATTGATTACTGTTCTGCTTTTATTTGGGTGCTTATATCCTCAGATTTTTTTAATTGTTTGGGCCATCATATTTTTACGGATACGCATTTGTTTATGTGATTATGTTATGTTATTAATGCCCATTGTATCACGTGCTCTAGTCAGTTGTTCAACTGTATTAACTACAGTTACAGGTATCTAATGCGCGTTAATTAGCTACTTACAGCACAACATGTGCTTGCGCGACAAAGCTGCTCCCTTGGTGATTGGCAACTTGAGCGAGCGCATTGCTCAACAACAACGCTATCGTACATGTACTTCTGCATGAAGATGCATCTGCCCAACTCCAGAAGGCTGCAGGTTTGTGCACATGACTGTCACATGACCATGGACAAAATTAGAAACATGAAAATAATAAATATTTCTACCCGGGATTAACACAGGAAGTTTCACCCGGACGTTCTGAGCAGTGCAGACATCATGGAGGCTCCTGTCCCTCTGCTTCTTCAGGATAGAGCACATGAGGACTCCCCAGTATGACCCCCTGAGGTCCCTCCTCTCCCAGCTCCTCAACCACTTTCTCACCTTGGACCCTGTCCTGCCTGTAAAAATTGGAGGAGGCAGGCTGGGGTGCGGCCAGAGGGGACCATGGTCACGCCCATCCTTGAAACCACACCCACTTCTATCTTCCCTGTGGCCCCTGTATCGTTACCCATCCCCACGAGCACATGTTATTATAGTATCTGGTTAGCAGATTTAAGCATGGTATAGAGCTTTGAAATCCGAAATAATAGACTCACTAGATAAATCCAAATTCGTTCAATCGATTATGATAAATGGGTCAGTTTCCGAGAAAATGAAAAGTGGCTATATATATAATTATAAAGTTATAAAAATGCTTCACGTTTGAATCGCTAAAACTCCGTAAAGGTTTAAGCTATCACCTTCCTATTTCGAACACCTCTTGCCACACCACTTCTCTCTACGAAAATCGATTTTGGTATCTTACCCTTGCTCCTTGCCGACGTTACAAGGCACAGTACCCCGAGGGGTTCAAATTCCAGGTAGCTCCCTGCAGGAATGTCCAAATCACTTCAAAATCGATATGCACGTAAAGGAGTCCTGTCACTGTTTATTTCTGCAGATCGTTGATTTTTACCTTATCCGTTATGGAGATACAGCAATGCAAAGTAAAGTCCACGTTTCCCGCTCGAATCGCGCCTTTCTCAGTCCCACTCGGGAGAATGGAAGCAGTTCAAGGACTGAGAAAGGCGCGATTCGAGCGGGAAACGTGGACTTACTTTGCATTGCTGTATCTCCATAACGGAAGAGGTAAAAATCAACGATCTGCAGAAATCAATAGTGACAGGACTCCTTTACGTGCATATCGATTTTGAAGTGATTTGGACATTCCTGCAGGGAGCTATCTGGATTTTGAACCCCTCGGGGTAGTGTGCCTTGTAACGTCGGCAAGGAGCAAGGGTAAGACACCAAAATAGATTTTCGTAGAGAGAAGTGGTGTGGCACGAAGTGTTCGAAATAGGAAGTTGATTGCTTAAACCGTTATGGAGTTTTAGCGATTCAAACGTGAAGCATTTTTATAACTTTTTATAATATAGCCACTTTTCATTTTCTCGGAAACTGACACAAATAAAAGATCAATACAAAAATGACTTAAGATTATACTTATATGCTATCGTGACGTCTCAATCCTGAGGATTGGATTGCATTTGAGTTGACCTAACATCTCCATTTTTTACAGTGAATAGTTGCAGCTGTTGAAAGCACATTCCTCTCGTGCACCCGCCCCCCCCCTCCTCCCTGTTAGGACATCGTCATTGTACAACTCTCTCACCTAGTGCCCCTTCTAAAAATCCTGCATGGATCCGCCAATACTAATAATTATGTGCTCCACTAGGCTGACGTAGCCACACCCTCGCGTATGTGGCTTCGTCGTACTAGTGCTACAAGTATACGTAACAAACTGCAGATTCGTCATGCCGGCACACATGCAAGAAAATGCCGGCATTCCATGTATTCCCTACGCATGCAAATACAGACATTTGGAACTGAGCAGAGTTCAACTGATTAGAATATATATATATATATGGGACAGTTCACGAGAAAATTGCACCACTCATATATTATAAAAATGTTATAAAAATGCATCACGTTTGCATCGCTATAACTTCCCAACGATTAACGCTATCGACATCCTATTTTCACCACTTCATACTACACCATTTCTCTACAGTAAAATGCATTTTGGAGTCTTGGACTATATCCGTGCCGACGTTCCTACGTGCGATACCCCCTGGGGTTCAAAACTACCATATCTTCGTGTAGGAGTAATCAAATCGCTTCAAATTCGGTTTGTAGGTGGAGAGGTCCTATATCTATCTATTTGTTCTGTTCGTTAATTTTTATGCAATCCGTTACGGAGATACAGTTGAACAAACTACGTGCACATTTTCGCGCTCGTTTCGCGCCAATGATTTGGGCAAATTGCGCTCCGCTCAATGTATGGGGAGGCGGGGATTATTACATTGGCGCGAATCAAGCGGGAAAACGTGCACGTAGTTTATTCAACTGTATCTCCGTAACAGATGGCATAAAAATTAACGAACAGAACAAATCGATAGGTATAGGACCTCTCTACCTACATACCGAATTTGAAGCGATTTGACCGCTCCTACACGAAGATATGGTAGTTTTGAACCCCAGGGGGTATCGCACGTAGGAACGTCGGCACGGATATAGTCCAAGACTCCAAAATGCATTTTACTGTAGAGAAATGGTGTAGTATGAAGTGGTGAAAATAGGATGTCGATAGCGTTAATCGTTGGGAAGTTATAGCGATGCAAACGTGATGCATTTTTATAACATTTTTATAATATATGAGTGGTGCAATTTTCTCGTGAACTGTCCCATATACATTGTACATTTATGTTTGCCTTGCGTTTTATACACATCGCCGATAGTTGTGGTGAGTTAATTTTTAACGTGCCGGTGATTTTATGTCTCCTAACTTAACTACTTCCAAGGTATCATTGTGCATACCGAGATTTAGCAGGCGGTTCGATTGGATATGGTACATGAGCATGTATTATGCATTATTGATATTGCGATTTTCTGCTAAGTAATTATCCAAAGCAAAGAAACGCAACAGATTGTGTACTTCAGTTGTGAGCTTTTTCATAATTCTGAAATGCTTGTCTAGCAGTAAGCGGTATTTTGCTGTGATTTGAACTTTACTAAACGTTTGGTAGCAATTTTCCAATGTAAGCAGTATCCATTTCAAAGACGCATTATACAAAGAGATCTTAAAGTCTACTTCCGGCAATGAGAATTGACTTCTGCAGAAAGCTGGTTTGTACTCGAATGCTAAATGAATTACCGTCGAATGATACCGTGCTGTTCACTTTGTGAGATAACCATCCTTAATGTTTCATCTCCAGCTCACGGTCCTTATATATTTAAGGATAATGCACATCTCTTCAGTACACTTTCGTGAAGAAAGAGAAATTCATTTCATTTGGATAATGTACCTACATTTGCATTTGGACGCGTTTCTAATGTACGCATGATTTTCGCATACATTATTGACAGAATTATGAATACCTGTTGGATCCTATAAACATTTATGGCCTCTAGTGGTACATTGAAATTATCAGTGTCAACTTGCAAAGCAAGAGATCTGTAATTCTTTGCTACTGGTGTGCCATTCAGATGATATATCAACTCTTACTTGTTTGCCTTCAGTTTCCCTACAAGGACGTGACAGATGACCAAGATAATAATTAATTTATCATGTAACCAGGTCTACTTTCTATCAATAGTGAGTATAGCCGGCCATGGAGTAGATTTCAACATCGTCCTTATTTAAGGACCAACGTCCTTAAATAAGGACGTTTGGAGATTAAAATTAATAATGACGTACTATGGTACACAATGACGTAATATACTTTTGATGACCGAAACTACATATACGACGTATTGTTGGTCTGGTACGGGACTACGCGATGTTGGAGTATGATTGACCTCAGTTCCAATCTAGGAACAAACCATAATGAATTTTGTCGTTAATACTTGTAACATAGGTCTAATTTGGTATTAAAAATCAAATTCTTGAAAGTACATTTTAGGGATCCCAGAATTGTTATACAAGTGCAATATATCTGTGTATGTTACTGACTTATACCATTAGGTACGTAGGTTATCATGATAATAGCATTCATACATTGGCGGTCATTCTCCGGTGGTTGGGGGGGGGGAGGGGGGGGGGGGGGAGGAATTCAAACGTGACAGTGTACTAAAGATCGGTCAACGCAATTAATAATCTAATTCAAGTACTATTACAAACGTCATTTGTCGATTTGACTTGATTAAATGGGTTCTTCCATAGACATGTACACAAATCGCTTCCTAATCACAACAGCAGGGTCAAACAAAATTAATTCTGACGTCCCGTGGTTAAGCAAAGATCCAAATCGACAGTTCTTTCTTGTAAAAACGATTATTGATTTGACTACGGACTTTTAATAAATTGTTAAATCAAGGCAAAATTTATAAACCCTATAGGGCGGTGATGTCGTCCAACAATAGACTCTGAGTGGAGCTTAACTAAGTGGGAAAAAAAAGAATTGCAGCGCGCCCCCTCGATTTAACTGGTACATATACTGCGAACTGACATTATCAAACGCTGGCTAAGTCGAATGGATACTTCGTCACGCAATTGGTTTGCAATAGGTCTTCCACACCTGTCCTGCTGGTTCGATCCCAGTAGAACAAGATCCATTGACGCTGCCCAGCATTGCTTTTTATTTATTTATTTATTTTTTCTCGCCGCTATTGAATGGTGATGATGTCATTCAAGCCTTGTCCGTTTATTAAAAAAATTATTTACACTGAAGGCAGAATTGTTTTCGGAAACAAAATTGATATTCATGATTCATTCGAAAATTATGCCACCGTACGTTTACTTTAAATCTCCCGTTTTCAATCAAAGTGCTAGTTTGTATTGTATTTGGGTACACAATTAGTGCACATAATTAAATGAAATCATAATGTTAATACACTCATAAACAAGTTGACAACAAACACACAAATGCACACAGACACACAAAACATCTGTCGTACTGAGGCTTCTTTGCTCCTATCATCCCGGCCACTATGGGCCCTTGGCTGATACCTGGTGTGCCAGTGAAGGTATGCCAGTGAAGGTGTGCCAGTGGAAGTGTGCCAGTGGAGGTGTGCCAGTGGAGTGTGCCAGTGGAAGTGTGCCAGTGGAGGTGTGCCTGTGGAGGTGTGCCAGTGGAGGTACGTGTGCCAGTGAACTGAGAGCTGGTGAGCTCCAATTAGAAATGCAGATATCCCCTAGACCATGTTATTTCAGTGGGCATGACGTGCGATCTTTTGTAGTACACATTTTCGTATAGCATGTCAGTAGTCATTTGGCATGAATCCACACACACACACACACAACACGCCTGCTTATATCTCACATCTCCACTGGCACACAGGTGTTCATCAGTAGGATGCAAGCGTACACAACCACATTACACCATGATACTGCATGCATTATGACACCATATTACACCTCATACATCATGACACCTCGTACATTGCATGACACCACATGCACCACATCTGCTCAAGCAACACCTTATATACAAGTGTCTCACTCTCTGCTCTGGAGTAATGTATACAATATAATGGTGATGTAATCCATCCGCAGCTGCTTAACTTTGGGTCTGGGTACGAGACTACCCCCCCTCCCCTAAACCAACTGCCCTCTCTTCCTAGATCCGCCACTGGAGGTGAACCGCTAAAACGCAGCAGAAGTACAGCTGAGGTACACATCTAAACATAACTCCATTCTTCTGTCTGGAAGAGACTTCCCTGGTTTAGAATAGGGACTAGAGACAATGCCTTTCTCCAACACCAGCTTCTTTTCCTGGCTAGCCATGTAGATGGATGCCTCAAATTCTTTCGCAATCGTCCTCACACTCCAGCTTTTGGGCAGTACAGTAGAATCTTTATTTTCTTGCTGCGTTAATCTGCTGAGTGAATTTTCTGTGCATTGATCTCACCTCCTGCATCTTGGTCAGGAAATTCACACTCACTATCATGACTGCCTTTGATGTAAAGTACTGTCTCATTATCAAAATACTCTTCACTGCTTGGAATTTTGTTTCCAGCACTTATTTCATGAAATGGTGTAAGTTCCGCCACGTAATTTGTAGAGTTTCATGCAACAAGAAGGGTAGATCTGTGCTTAGAAGTCAGCTGCAATTATGGAAACTTCGCAATCAGACTGACTGTAATTTGCCTGAGAATGTAAGGTGTTGCCAAGAGCATTGTCCTGGGTGTGTCAACAGAAATACATCCTCATAGCCACTAAAGCTGGACCAAAACATACTTCAATGAGCAGATCTTGAAATCAGAAATTTGAAACATACTGTTGGTGTAATGTCTTCCATGTAGGCCTGTGCATGTGTGCATGCATGTGTGCATTTACCGGACGATATATATGTTTTGTTTAACTTCAGTAGAGTTGTTCAAAATGAAGCTAAACGTCGCAACAGAGGTATTTTAAGAAGCAGAAGCAGCATTTAAATGATTAGATTAGACCATTTGAAAAAGTATACAAATTTGATGTTCCTTAATTCATATGTTCACGGCTTTAACTGAAGCTGTGACCATGAAGAACTTCAAATTGGTATAATTTTTCAAAAGGTCTTATTGGCGTCTCTATGCATGAATAAGTTAATTCCATGCAGTTATTGAATTGATTATCAGTGTATGATGCAAGGTGGGCTTCTTTTACTGTCATGACCATCTCCATTGACATGATGTGATATGTGGTCACATGACCCATCCCCATGAGTATATGATGTTATTATAGTATCTGGTTAGCAGATTTAAGCATGCTATAGAGCTTTTGAAATCCGAAATACTAGATAAATCCAAATTTGTTCAATCGATTATGATAAATAACAGATCAATCCAAGAATGATGCTTACATGCTATCGTCTCAATCCTGAGGATTGGACTGGATTTGAGTTGACCTAACATCTCCATTTTTACAGTGAATAGTTGCAGCTGTTGAAATCACATTCCTCTCGCGCACCCCCCCCCCCCCCCCCCCCCCCACCACTCCCTGTTAGGACATCGTCATTGTACAACTCTCTCACCTAGTGCCCCTTCTAAAAATCCTGCGTGAATCCGCCAATATTTAAATAATTATGTGCTCCACTAGTCCGACGTAGCCACACCCTCGCGTATGTGGCTTCGTCGTACTAGTGCTACACGTATACGTAACAAACTGCAGATTCGTCATGCCGGTACACATGCAAGAAAATGCCGACATTCCATGTATTCCCTACGCATGCAAATACAGACATTTGGAACTCAGCAGAGTTCAACTGATCAGAATACCTTTCACATTGCCTTGCATTTTATACACATCGCCGATGGTTGTGGTGAGTTAATTTTTGACGTGCTGGTGATTTTATGTCTCCTAACTTAACTACTTCAAAGGTACCATTGTGCATACCGAGATTTAGCAGGCGGTTCGATTGGATATGCATGGTATAATGTATTATGCATTATTGATATTGCGATTTTCTGCTAAGTAATTATCCAAAGCAAAGAAACGCAACAGATTGTGTACTTCTGTTTCATAGTTCTGAAATGCTTGTCTAGCAGTAAGTATTTTGCAGTGATTTGAACTTTACTAAACGTTTGGTACCAATTTTCAAGTACATGTAAGCAGTATCCATTTCAAAGAGACGCATTATACAAAGAGATCTTAAAGTCTACTTCCGGCAATGAGAATTGACTTCTGCAGAAAGCTGGTTTGTACTCGAATGCTAAATGAATTACCGTCGAATGATACCGTGCTGTTCACTGAGATAACCTTCTCATCTCCAGCTCACGTGGTCCTTATTTAAGGACGCTAATGATAATGCACTTCTCTTCAGTACACTTCCGTGAAGAAATAAAATGAAGAGAAATTCTTGGATCATGTACCG
>JABACO010000005.1:11202353-11227965 GCA_013339895.1 Ephydatia muelleri
CCCCCCCCTTGTGTCTCGGCAGGGAAGGAGAGCTATTGGTGTGACCAGAAGTTGGGAGGAGCCAAAGATGAAAAAATCTTACAAAGGCGATAATTTCATGCTATGCGAAAGTCTGTGTAAACAAAACACCTCATCTGCTCAAGCAACACCTTATATACAAGTGTCTCACTCTCTGCTCTGGAGTAATGTATACAATATAATGGTGATGTAATCCATCTGCAGCTGCTTAACTTTGGGTCTGGGTACGAGACTACCCCCCCCACGCCACCCCTCTAAACCAAACTGCCCTCTCTTCCTAGATCCGCCACTGGAGGTGAACCGCTAAAACGCAGCAGAAGTACAGCTGAGGTACACATCTAAACATAACTCCATTCTTCTGTCTGGAAGAGACTTCCCTGGTTTAGAATAGGGACTAGAGACAATGCCTTTCTCCAACACCAGCTTCTTTTCCTGGCTAGCCATGTAGATGGATGCCTCAAATTCTTTCGCAATCGTCCTCACACTCCAGCTTTTGGGCAGTACAGTAGAATCTTTACTTTCTTGCTGCGTTAATCTGCTGAGTGAAATTTCTGTGCATTGGTCTCACCTCCTGCATCTTGGTCAGGAAATTCACACTCACTATCATGACTGCTTTTGACGTAAAGTACTGTCTCATTATCAAAATACTCTTCACTGCTTGGAATTTTGTTTCCAGCACTTATTTCATGAACTGGTGTAAGTTCCGCCAGGTAATTTGTAGAGTTTCATGCAACAAGAAGGGTAGATCTGTGCTTAGAAGTCAGCTGCAATTATGGAAACTTCGCAATCAGACTGACTATAACTTGCCTGAGAATGTAAGGTGTTGCCAAGAGCATTAGAAATACATCCTCATAGCCACTAAAGCTGGACCAAAACATACTTCAATGAGCAGATCTTGAAATCAGAAATTTGAAACGTACTGTTGGTTGTAATGTCTTCCATGTAGGCCTGTGCATGTGTGCATGCATGTGTGCATTTACCGGACGATATATATGTTTTGTTTAACTTCAGTAGAGTTGTTCAAAATGAAGCTAAACGTCGCAACAGAGGTGTTTTAAGAAGCAGAAGCAGCATTTAAATGATTAAATTAGACTATTTGAAAAAGTATACAAATTTGATGTTCCTTAATTCATATGTTCACGGCTTTAACTGAAGCTGTGACCATGAAGAACTTCAAATTGTTATAATTTTCAAAAGGTCTTATTGGCGTCTATGCATTAATAAGTTAATTCCATGCAGTTATTGAATTGATTATCAGTGTATGATGCAAGGTGGGCTTCTTTTACTGTCATGACCATCTCCATTGACATGATGTGATATGTGGTCACATGACCCATCCCATGAGTATATGATGTTATTATAGTATCTGGTTAGTAGATTTAAGCATGCTATAGAGCTTTTGAAATCCGAAATAGAGAGGTTGCAGTGTCATCCCGGGAAGAGCGACGGCCATGTTTTTTGGTGTCCCGAGTTCTGTTACAGGTTGTAAATAATCTGTTACAGAATGGAAACATTCTGTAACAGAATTGGAGACACCAAAAAACATGGCCGCCGCTCTTCCCGGGATGACACTGCAACCTCTCTATACCAAATTTGTTCAATCGATTATGATAAATAACAGATCAATCCAAGAATGATGCTTACATGCTATCGTCTCAATCCTGAGGATTGGATTGGATTTGAGTGACCTAACATCTCCCAGTGAATACTTGCAGCTGTTGAAAGCACATTCCTCTGGACGCACCCGCCCCCCTCCCTGTTAGGACATCGTCATTGTACAACTCTCTCACCTGAGTGCCCCTTCTAAAAATCCTGATGGATCCGCCAATATTAATAAATTATGTGCTACACTAGTCCGACGTAGCCACACCCCTCGCCGCGTATATGTGGCTTCGTCGTACTAGTGCTACACGTATACGTAAACAAACTATGCCGGTACACATGCAAGAAAATGCCGACATTCCATGTATTCCCTACGCATGCTAATACAAACACTTGGAACTCAGCAGAGCGGTGATTTTATGTCTCCTAACTTAACTACTTCAAAGGTATCATTGTGCATACCGAGATTTAGCAGGCGGTTCGATTGGATATGGTACATGAGCATATAATGTATTATGCATTATTGATATTGCGATTTTCTGCTAAGTAATTATCCAAAGCAAAGAAACGCAACAGATTGTGTACTTCTGTTTCATAGTTCTGAAATGCTTTGTCTAGCAGTAAGTATTTTGCAGTGATTTGAACTTTACTAAACGTTTGGTACCAATTTTCAAGTACATGTAAGCAGTATCCATTTCAAAGAGACGCATTTATACAAAGAGATCTTAAAGTCTACTTCCGGCAATGAGAATTGACTTCTGCAGAAAGCTGGTTTGTACTCGAATGCTAAATGAATTACCGTCGAATGATACCGTGCTGTTCACTGAGATAACCTTCTCATCTCCAGCTCACGTGGTCCTTATTTAAGGACGCTAATGATAATGCACTTCTCTTCAGTACACTTCCGTGAAGAAATAAAATGAAGAGAAACTCTTGGATCATGTACCGACATTTACACTTGGGACGCGTTTCTAATGTACGCATGATTTTCGCATACATTATTGACAGAATTATGACTGACAAAGTACCACAGTTTTATGTTTTCTGAAAGCTGGATGATTGAGCCTTACTTTAGCTGTTACGCATTGCGAATCAAACATAGTATTAAAAAGCATAAAACTTTGAAGTTATATCATTCTATGAGAAATATGAATACCTGTTGGATCCTATAAACATTGATGGCCCTCTAGTGGTACATTGAAATTATCAGTGTCAACTTGCAAAGCAAGAAATCTTCGCTGCTGGTGTGCCATTCAGATGATATGATATATCAACTCTTACTTGTTTGCCTTCAGTTTCCCTACAAGGACGTGACAGATGACCAAGATAATAATTAATTTATCATGTAAACCAGGTCTACTTTCTATCAATAGTGAGTATAGCCATGGAGCTCATTTCATTGTTCTTAGATTTCAACATCGTCCTTATTTAACGCTTTCGCGGGCAAAGCCAATTATTACGGTACACATGTTGTGCAAAAACAAGTGTTGGCGCGTTGCAGGAAAACGTAGTTAGCAAACAACATACACTATATGACCAAGAAACAACTGATCAATATGTTGTTGACTACTGTTAGATAAACAGAGTGGCTTTAGTACAGAACCTGCGGCGCAATATTGCTCTGTTGCCCGTGAATAAGTTAAGGACCAACGTCCTTAAATAAGGACGTTTGGAGATTAAAATTAATTCTTACTACTACTATTACAAACGTCATTTATCGATTTGACTTGATTAAATGGGCTCTTCCATAGACATGTACACAAATCGCTTCCTAATCACAACAGCAGGGTCAAACAAAATTAATTCTGACGTCCCGTGGTTAAGCTGGAGATCCAAATCGACAGTTCTTTCTTGAAACTCGCAGTAAAAACGATTATTGATTTGACTACGGACTTTTTAAAATCAATTGTTAAATCAAGGCAAAATTGATAAACCTTTAGGGCGGTGTGATGTCGTCCAACAATAGACTCTGAGTGGAGCTTAAATAACTAAGTGGGGAAAAAAAGAATTGCAGCGCGCCCCCTACATTTAACTGGTACATATACTGCGAACTGACATTACCAAACGCTGGCTAAGTCGAATGGATACTTCGTCACGCAATTGGTTTGCAATAGGTCTTCACACCTGTCCTGCTGGTTCGATCCCAGTAGAACAAGATCCATTGACGCTGCCCAGCATTGCTTTTTATTTATTTATTTATTTATTTATTTTTTTCTTGCCGCTATTGAATAGTGACGATGTCATTCAAGCCTTGTACGTTTGTTTAAAAATGTATTTACACTGAAGGCAGAATTGTTTTCGGAAACAAAAATGATATTCATGATTCATTCGAAAATTACGTTTACTTTAAATCTCCCGTTTTCAATCAAAGTGCTAGTTTGTATTGTATTTGGGTACACAATTAGTGCACATAATTAAATGAAATCATAATGTTAATACACTCATAAACAAGTTGACAACAAACACACAAATGCACACAGACACACAAAAACATCTGTCGTACTGAGGCTTCCTTGCTCCTATCATCCCGGCCACTATGGGCCCTTGGCTGATACCTGGTGTGCAGTGGAGGTATGCCAGTGAAGGTGTGCCAGTGGAGTGTGCCAGTGGAAGTGTGCCAGTGGAGGTGTGCCAGTAGAGGTATGGCAGTGGAGGTGTGCCAGTGGAGGTGTGCCAGTGGAGTGTGTGCCTGTGGAGGTGTGCCAGTGGAGGTACGTGTGCCAGTGAACTGAGAGCTGGTGAGCTCCAATTAGAAATGCAGATATCCCCTAGACCATGTTATTTCAGTGGGCATGACGTGCGATCTTTTGTAGTACACATTTTCGTATAGCATGTCAGTAGTCATTTGGCATGAATCCACACACACACACACACACGCCTGCTTATATCTCCCATCTCCACTGGCACACAGGTGTTCATCAGTAGGATGCAAGCGTACACAACCACATTACACCATGATACTGCATGTATTATGACACCATATTACACCTCATGCATCATGACACTTGCACATTGCACGACACCACATGCACCACGACACTTGACACCAGGATGCCATGACATTGCACGACACCACATACACCATCACACAACATACTCACACGACACTGTGACACCACGATGCCATGACATTGCACAACACCACATACACCATCACACAACACACACAACACTGTGACCATGACATTGCACGACACCGCATACACCATCACGCAACACACATGACACTGTGACACCACGATGCCATGACACTGCACGACACCACATGCACCATCACACAACATACATGACACTGTGATTCCACAATGCCATGACATTGCACGACACCACATACACCATCACATGACACTGTGATACCACGATGCCATGACATTGCACGACACCACATACACCATCACACAACACACATACATAACACTGTGATACCACAATGCCATGACATCGCACAAAACACGACACTGACACCGTGATGTCATGACACCCACGACACCAACATACACCATCACATGGCACACATGCACCATGACATCTCGCATATGGCAGGACATGTCAATATCTTAACGCAAGCCGTCAAGCATTGTCTGTGGTGGACACAGGGTTAAGTGATAGGACAAGCCATAGTGCAAGGGAGCACAGCCTTAGCAGTGTAGAAATCATTTCATTAATATGTGAGGTGCATTGCGATTATATGTGGGTATGACATGAAAGTATGCAGATTTTTTTTGCACAACCCGTGCACCTACAACGTGCACATACAATGTGCACACACATGCACATACAGCCACAAGCAGTAATGCACGCACACGCACCCGCATGCACACAGAAATGCACATGCGCATGCAGATATGAAAGTAATTGTAAATCACAGACTGGAAGATCATACATTGCTGGTTTCTTTTTAAAGCTACAGCGCTTCTTGAATCAGCAACAATTCACTTATTGACTGCAAACCAATAAAACACCTGAGACTCTAGTTCATTTGCAACCAGATGATAAATATGATCAAAGAGTTCACTACTAAATACACTTCATGGAATTAAACTATCTTCGAGTTTCACTAATAAATTCACTTCATTTTTTAAAACTGCAAAGTATTTTGCTTTCGCTATTTCTGCATTCTCTTCAAAGGTGACAAGCTGTCCTTGTCAAAGTTTGGCTTGTTGACGAGGTAATAAGTGATCAGGTTTCCCTTTCCTTTTACTGCTATCGGTCCTCGATATTCAAATCCATACCCCTGTGCAGCCAATAAAACCTGCGTCTCCTGTAGAACCTGTAAATGGAGGACAGAGTTAGCTGTGATGGGGTTGACTTGGACAGTAAATGCAGCCACAAGTGTGCCCTAGTGGGTCACCTAGATATGATGGTCACCTCTCACATAGGGATTGTCCATATATTATGCCACTCTGCAAAATCTGTGTGTATGTGCGTGTGTGTTTGTGTGTATGTGTGTGCATCTCTGTGTGTGAATGGGTGTGTATGTGTGTGCATCTGTGTGTGTGCATCTGTGTGTATGTGTGTGTGTGTGTGGGCATGTGCGTATGTGTATTTATGTGTGCATGAGTGTGTCTGTGTGTATGTGTGTGCATGTGTGTGTATGTGTGTGCATGTGTGTGTATGTGTGTGTGTATGTGTGTGTGTATGTGTGTGTGTGTGTACAGATGGCATACCTGTGTCTTCCCGACCTCTGCAGTTGAGTCCATTCTACTGGCCACATTCACTGTGTCCCCCCAAATGTCGTACTGAGGCTTCTTTGCTCCTATCACCCCGGCCACTATGGGTCCATGGTTGATACCTTGGTGTGCCAGTGGAGGTGTGCCAGTGAGGTGTGCCAGTGGTGGTGTGCCAGTGGAGGTGTGCCAGTGGAGGTGTGGCAGTGGAGGTGTGCCAGTAGAGGTATGCCAGTGAAGGTGTGAATGAGGTATGCCAGTGGATGTATGCCAGTGTAGGTGTGCCAGTGGAGGTGTGCCAATGGAGGTGTGCCAGTGGAAGTGTGCCAGTGGAGGTGTGGCAGTAGAGGTGTGGCAGTGGAGGTGTGGCAGTGGAGGTGTGCCAGTGGAGGTGTGGCAGTGGAGGTGTGCCAGTGGAGATGGGAGATATAAGCAGGTGGTGTGTGTGTGTGGGTTCATGCCAAATGACTACTGACATGCTGTACAAAAATGTGTACTGCAAAAGATCGCACGTCATGCCCACTGAAATATCATGGTCTAGGGGATATCTGCATTCCTAATTGGAGCTCACCAGCTCTCAGTTTGAAGCTGTTGAAGGAGTGCTTGTTGATCAGATCCAGCTTCTCTCAGGGCAAAGGAGAATTCAGCAAGAGCCCTTAAGTGCCTCCATTGCCTGTAGGAGTCCACCTACCACACAGGTGTTCATCAGTAGGATGCAAGACAACCACATGCACCATGATACCGCATGTATTATGACACCATATTATACCTCATACATCATGATACCTCTCACATGGCAGGACACCACGACACTGTGACACCACGATGCCATGACATTGCACGACACCACAGCACCATCACACAACACACACGACACTGTGACACCACGATGCCATGACGTCGCACGACACCACATGCACCATCACACAACACACATACATGACACTGTGATACCACAATGCCATGACATCGCACGAACACGACACTGTGACACCATGATGCCATGACACCCGCGACACCATACACACCATCACATGGCACACATGCACCATGACATCTCGCATATGGCAGGACATGTCAATATCTTAACGCAAGCCGTCTAGCGTTGTCTGTGGTGGACACAGGGTTAAGTGATAGGACAAGCCATAGTGCAAGGGAGCACAGAGCCTTAGCAGTGCAGAAATCATTTCATTAATATGTGAGGTGCATTGCGATTATATGTGGGTATGTCATGAAAATATGCGGATTTTTTTGCACAACCCGTGCACATACACACACATGCACACACAGACACAAGCAATAATGCACGCACACGCACACACAGACACAGGCAGTAATGCACACACGTGCACACACAAATGCACATGCGCACGCAGATATGCACATGCGCACAACACACTGGCACCCACACATGCACACTCGCATGCATGCACACACACTCTCACACACATATACACGCACACATAATGTGTATAGCATGGCTTACTCTCCTGAGACTGGTCTTGAGGCCTGAGGCTACCATGTAGACACATCCAATGGTCTTTATCTTCTCAAGACACTGGAAACGCTCTTCTCTTAGCAGCTGATCGAAATCGGCAAATATCTCATTCAGAAGCCTCATACATTCGATGCCTTGGTTGTTGACGGTGAGCTCTTCATAGAATTCATCAAACCCATGTATGGAAGCAAACATGACTCCAGTTTCCTGATGATTCTGATAGTATAGTCCCTTTATAGAGATAGAGAGAGTTCGTAGTGAGGTGTGATAACATGGGATCATGTGATGATGCAGCCATTTCTGTGCATGGGGAGGAGGGGGTGGCAGATATCATCACATTGCCCCAGTTCTCTTGGTGTACAAAAAGTCCCGGACCATGGGATTAGTCTTGATAGACTGACTATTGCATAGTCCAACACAATAGTCAGTTTCTACCATAGGTCACAATAGTATCTCGACATTTCGTAATAGCCATGGAGCGGTAAATAGGGAAGAAGGTGGGGAGGGGGAAGGGGGACTGGGTCTGAGTATATTAATATGTGCATGCCTTCTTTCATGTAAAAGCTTACTGAATATTCATCTGCATTGAGGAAGTATTCCAACACGTGGTTAGGCAGCATGTTCTTCAGGAGCAATAGGTTGGATGCCCTCAACTTTTCAATATTCTGTTCCTCCTTGGCTCTCTACATGGAAAGCACGGCAACTGGTTATTGATCCGTTACACCATAGCAAGATTTATGTACAGCAAGATCAGTGCACTGCTATATGTTTAGAGATCAGTGCACTGCTATATGTTTAGAGATCAGTACACTGCTATATGTTTAGAGATCAGTACACTGCTATATGTTTAGAGATCAGTACACTGCTATATGTTTAGAGATCAGTACACTGCTATATGTTTAGAGATCAGTCCACTGCTATATGTTTAGAGATGAGTACACTGCTATATGTTTAGAGATGAGTACACTGCTATATGTTTAGAGATCAGTGCACTGCTATATGTTTAGAGATCAGTACACTGCTATATGAGTACACTGCTATATGTTTAGAGATCAGTACACTGCTATATGTTTAGAGATCAGTACACTGCTATATGTTTAGAGATCAGTGCACTGCTATATGTTTAGAGATGAGTACACTGCTATATGTTTAGAGATCAGTACACTGCTATATGTTTAGAGATCAGTACACTGCTATATGTTTAGAGATCAGTACACTGCTATATGTTTAGAGATCAGTGCACTGCTATATGTTTAGAGATGAGTACACTGCTATATGTTTAGAGATGAGTACACTGCTATATGTTTAGAGATCAGTACACTGCTATATGAGTACACTGCTATATGTTTAGAGATCAGTACATTGCTATATGTTTAGAGATCAGTACACTGCTATATGTTTAGAGATCAGTACACTGCTATATGTTTAGAGATCAGTACACTGCTATATGTTTAGAGATCAGTGCACTGCTATATGTTTAGAGATCAGTACACTGCTATATGTTTAGAGATGAGTACACTGCTATATGTTTAGAGATGAGTACACTGCTATATGTTTAGAGATCAGTACACTGCTATATGTTTAGAGATCAGTACACTGCTATATGTTTAGAGATCAGTACACTGCTATATGTTTAGAGATCAGTACACTGCTATATGTTTAGAGATCAGTGCACTGCTATATGCTTAGAGATGAGTACACTGCTATATGTTTAGAGATGAGTACACTGCTATATGTTTAGAGATGAGTACACTGCTATATGTTTAGAGATCAGTACACTGCTATATGAGTACACTGCTATATTTAGAGATCAGTACATTGCTATATGTTTAGAAATCAGTACACTGCTATATGTTTAGAGATCAGTACACTGCTATATGTTTAGAGATCAGTACACTGCTATATGTTTAGAGAGTACACTGCTATATGTTTAGAGATCAGTACACTGCTATATGTTTAGAGATCAGTACACTGCTATATGTTTAGAGATCAGTACACTGCTATATGTTTAGAGATCAGTACACTGCTATATGAGTACACTGCTATATGTTTAGAGATCAGTACACTGCTATATGTTTAGAGATCAGTGCACTGCTATATGTTTAGAGATCAGTACACTGCTATATGTTTAGAGATCAGTACACTGCTTATATGTTTTAGAGATCAGTACACTGCTATAATGTTTAGAGATCAGTACACTGCTATATGTTTAGAGATCAGTACACTGCTATATGTTTAGAGATCAGTACACTGCTATATGTTAGAGATCAGTACACTGCTATATGTTTAGAGATCAGTACACTGCTATATGTTTAGAGATCAGTACACTGCTATATGTTTAGAGATCAGTACACTGCTATATGTTAGAGATCAGTACACTGCTATATGTTTAGAGATCAGTACACTGCTATATGTTTAGAGATCAGTACACTGCTATATGTTTAGAGATCAGTGCACTGCTATATGTTTAGAGATGAGTACACTGCTATATGTTTAGAGATGAGTACACTGCTATATGTTTAGAGATGAGTACACTGCCTATAGGTTTAGAGATCAGTACACTGCTATATGAGTACACTGCTAGTACATTGCTATATGTTTAGAAATCAGTACACTGCTATATGGTTTAGATCAGTAACTGCATATATGTTTAGAGATCAGTACACTGCTATATGTTTAGAGAGGAGTACACTGCTATATGTTTAGAGATCAGTACACTGCTATATGTTTAGAGATCAGTACACTGCTATATGTTTAGAGATCAGTACACTGCTATATGTTTAGAGATCAGTACACTGCTATATGTTTAGAGATCAGTGCACTGCTATATGTTTAGAGATCAGTACACTGCTATATGTTTAGAGATCAGTACACTGCTATATGTTTAGAGATCAGTACACTGCTATATGTTTAGAGATCAGTACACTGCTATATGAGTACACTGCTATATGTTTAGAGATCAGTACACTGCTATATGTTTAGAGATCAGTGCACTGCTATATGTTTAGAGATCAGTACACTGCTATATGTTTAGAGATCAGTACACTGCTATATGTTTAGAGATCAGTACACTGCTATATGTTTAGAGATCAGTACACTGCTATATGTTTAGAGATCAGTACACTGCTATATGCTTAGAGATGAGTACACTGCTATATGTTTAGAGATCAGTACACTGCTATAGGTTTAGAGATCAGTACATACTGCTATATGTTAGAGATCAGTACACTGCTATATGTTTAGAGATCAGTACACTGTTATATGTTTAGAGATCAGTACACTGCTTATATGTTAGAGATCAGTACATTGCTATATGTTAGAAATCAGTACACTGCTATATGTTTAGAGATCAGTACACTGCTATATGTTAGAGATCAGTACACTGCTATACTGTTAGAGATGAGTACACTGCTATATGTTAGAGATCAGTACACTGCTATATGTTTAGAGATCAGTACACAGTACACTGCTATATGTTTAGAGATCAGTACACTGCCTATATGTTTAGAGATCAGTACACTGCTATATGAGTACAGTACTGCTATATGTTTAGAGATCAGTACACTGCTATATGTTTAGAGATCAGTGACACTGCTATATGTTTAGAGATCAGTACACTGCTATATGTTTAGAGATCAGTACACTGCTATATGTTTAGAGATCAGTACACTGCTATATGTTTAGAGATCAGTACACTGCTATATGTTTAGAGATCAGTACACTGCTATATGTTTAGAGATCAGTACAGCTATATGTTTAGAGATCAGTACACTGCTATATGTTTAGAGATCAGTACACTGCTATATGTTTAGAGATCAGTACACTGCTATATGTTTAGAGATCAGTACACTGCTATATGTTTAGAGATCAGTGCACTGCTATATGTTTAGAGATGAGTACACTGCTATATGTTTAGAGATGAGTACACTGCTATATGTTTAGAGATGAGTACACTGCTATAGGTTTAGAGATCAGTACACTGCTATATGAGTACACTGCTAGTACATTGCTATATGTTTAGAAATCAGTACACTGCTATATGTTTAGAGATCAGTACACTGCTATATGTTTAGAGATCAGTACACTGCTATATGTTTAGAGAGGAGTACACTATATGTTTAGAGATGTTTAGAGATCAGTACACTGCTATATGTTTAGAGATCAGTACACTGCTATATGTTTAGAGATCAGTACACTGCTATATGTTTAGAGATCAGTACACTGCTATATGTTTAGAGATCAGTGCACTGCTATATGTTTAGAGATCAGTACACTGCTATATGTTTAGAGATCAGTACACTGCTATATGTTTAGAGATCAGTACACTGCTATATGTTTAGAGATCAGTACACTGCTATATGAGTACACTGCTATATGTTTAGAGATCAGTACACTGCTATATGTTTAGAGATCAGTGCACTGCTATATGTTTAGAGATCAGTACACTGCTATATGTTTAGAGATCAGTACACTGCTATATGTTTAGAGATCAGTACACTGCTATATGTTTAGAGATCAGTACACTGCTATATGTTTAGAGATCAGTACACTGCTATATGCTTAGAGATGAGTACACTGCTATATGTTAGAGATCAGTACACTGCTATAGGTTTAGAGATCAGTACACTGCTATAGGTTTAGAGATCAGTACACTGCTATATGTTTAGAGATCAGTACACTGCTATATGTTTAGAGATCAGTACACTGTTATATGTTTAGAGATCAGTACACTGCTATTTAGAGATCAGTACACTGCTATATGTTTAGAGATCAGTGCACTGCTATATGTTTAGAGATCAGTACACTGCTATATGTTTAGAGATCAGTACACTGCTATATGTTTAGAGATGAGTACACTGCTATATGTTTAGAGATCAGTGCACTGCTATATGTTTAGAGATCAGTGCACTGCTATATGTTTAGAGATCAGTACACTGCTATATGTTTAGAGATCAGTACACTGCTATATGTTTAGAGATGAGTACACTGCTATATGAGTACACTGCTATATGTCTAGTAGCTCTGACCTCTTGCTGCTGAAGGAAGCAAAGCCGTCTACTCAGCTTGTACTTTGTAAAAGATAGAAGGCAATAATTAGAGTGATACGCATGTAATAATAATAACTAAATGAACGGCAGCACGCCAGGCTAGAGCATCACTGAAATACTGCTGCAAGAGGAAATGTGTGTGATAAAAAATGTTGCACACTTCATGGCACTAAGCGTATATTCATGCAAACAGTGGCACATGGCACGTGAGCGCTTGTGGAAGCATGCAAATAATATCACACTAACCATCTGTGGCGACACATGTCACTCCACCAAACAGCTTGCCACAGCCATGGCAACAAACCATAGCCATTATGTTAAGCTACCAAACTCATTGACAAAGAGCCACAGGAGGGCAACTACACCAGAGGGAATTTTAGGCCTCCATCTTTATTTTAGTGTTTGGATTGGAACTTTTGGCACTATGCACCTTCCTGGTGGCTGATGATTGGGTGTGCTTACAGTATACCTGTCTGGAGAGGATGGCTCCTCCAATGATGCACACAGGCATGACGAACAGGGTGTAGATGTAGTGCTCTGTTGCATACTCTCTGGGGAGAGAAATTAATTTAGCACTGGATTCCTGTCACATGCATTACAATAATTATGCAAACATTTATAGATTTAGATTATAGCAAAACAATCAAGTTGAAAGGTAGATAATGTTCATTATTATGTATAAGTAGCACAAGATATGAATACGCAGTGAGAAGGATTAATGGTTGTAATAAAATTTAGCATCACAACGATTTTTGTAAAAGTTATTCAGGTCGAATAATTTATTTGACAAAATAAACATTTCTAATAGTCCGCTATGAAATGAAATAAAAACATTTGTTATTAAAATGATGTAGCAGTAAGCTATTAAAAGTCAAAATCCATTAAAAAGGCAGTATTTTCCGGTTGATGTTTTGCTTTGAATACTTACGCAAATCAAAATTTAAGGATTTGTCAAACTTTCATTCAGGTTAATATGCAGTTTATAAATCCCTAATTAATTAATTTTTTTCGAACATTATGGTATAACATTAATTAATTAGAAAGTATTTTTTATCTTTACATCCATTAAAGGCAATCAAATTTTAATAACAAAGTTTGTACTTTCCTAACTTCCGCATTATATTTCTTTAAATTCATTTAGATATTAAAATAATCCTATTAAGGAATTATATTCATTTAAAACCTTTGCCTTCATATGTGAACACCCAGTATAGAGATGCAACAAAAATTGTTTTATAAATATACCCAAATCCTCACAAATCAAAAGCATTTGCACAATTTATACTTTGATTTTAATTTCAAAATGTGATTAAGTCTGCACAAAAGAATTAGTACAGTATGTGTTGGTGTTTACACTTTCACAGTAGCAGCTATGTGCAAACTGAAATCCCAACATCACTTGCTTTTATTTCTTTCATTTATGACAAAGTATTCTGCCTTACTATTATCTAATGTGTACTAATCCCATCCCATATATTGGTACACTATGAATGTGTACATTAATCATATAATAATATACGTGTAACTTGAACTGATGTATGCTGTACCTGGTTGTTGCAACATTCTGAATCGTATCGTGCAAGGGCTGTGCAAGCTGAATGTTGCTAATTTGCACAATTGCTTATGTGTCAGAGTGCAAGAACGATCGTGCATTAACAAACGATTCAATTATGTGAATATGTTTGTATTGTGTATGAGATGCCAGCTCACATGTATTGATCTCCATAGAGCTTGGAAAATAGAATCAGAAATGCATCCAAGTATGCCAGCTCAGAGATTAAGCAAGCAAAGGAGAGGCCGCACAGAGAGCACATGAGTTGCCCCAATAGAGGGATGTCGTTGAAGGGCATCATGATGAAGACGGAGAGGATCATCACCTCCCTGTTGTGGTACTGTGTGCATGTTTAGGTCCATGTGTGTATGTGCATGTACATGATTTTTGTGTGTGTATGTGAGTGTGTGCGCACATCAATGAATACAACACTTTAAATCAAACATAAGCTCAGTACTAAAATTGCTTAAGAACCAACTGATTTCAATTAACATATCGTTATTGAAGCTCAATTTTTCGTACAAATTTGATTAGTTAGCTTGAATTTCACAAAGAAATGAGCATAATAACTTGATATGCCTACATTACTATATATATGTTTATAAGAAATAAACTACAGTTTCATCTAATTAATTTAAACTTGTTATATGATAATAATGATAATATAATTGGGACAGTTTCCGCGAAAATTGCCCCACGGATATATTATAAAATGTTATAAAAATGCATCGCGGGTGAATCGCTATAACTTCCCAACGGTTAACGCTATCGACCTCCTATTTTCAACACTTCATACTACACCATTTCACTACGGGGAAACTTTTTGGGGGGTCTTGCACTAGTTCCTTGCTGATGCTACGAAGTCCGATACCCCCATGGGGTTCAAAACCGTCACATCTTCAGCTAGGAGAGTTTAAATCGCTTCAAATTCCGTATGTACATACAGGGGTCCTGTTGCTATTGATGTGTTCAGTTCGTTAATTTTTACTCTATCCGTCACGGAGATACAGCTGTGCAAAGTTAATGCACATTTCCCGCTCGATTGCACCATTTTTGCATGCAACCCGTGTTCCATTCTCCCAATCCACAATAAATTTTGATAACTTCTTTGTTCCGCCCATTTCTCCCTTAAACTAAGCTAGCCGTTCCCAACTGTTTTTGTCTCACTCAGGCAGTGAGTTTATGCGGGAAAGTTAAAAGAAGAAGAACGCTGCTCAGTTCCAGACGATCGTACCAAATTAACGGAATATAACCTTGCGCCTCCCACGTCGCCGGCAGTATTCAAAACGGCACGCGTAAGGCTATTTGCTAGCACTCACATCATCCTCTAGTCGTGTAATAAAGCTTTCCTATTTGCCATCATCTTGCTAAAATCATCGTCTTATATCTGCCACGCCCACTCGGCTACGATTTCGGTCTCACACAACTTTCAGCTCACACATAGTACATGAACTCATGCTGGCTCACACTTGTGCACACACTTGCATTGTTGCGTACATGGCCCTGTACACTATCGTATGGCATATTTTCTTATACACACACCACACACACACACACACACACACACACACACACACACACACACACACACACACACACACACACACACACACACACACACACACACTCATGTACAGCGTACTTGCACACACCAGTTATACATGTGGCAAACAATACACCTGTCTGATGATAGTACAAACACTCTCACTCACAAACATTGTCACATGCACAAGTACATGTATTCTATTCAATTCAGCTGATTGCATTTCAATTTGTGTACCAAGCTTGCATAAAACACACATGCACAGGCACACACACACACACACATGACATACACACAGACACACTAACACATGACATACACACACAGACACACTAACGCACACACACATACACACACAGACACACAAATGCACACACAGACACACTAACGCACACACACATACACACATGACATACACACAGACGCATACAAACACACACAGACACACTAACGCACACACACACACTCACAGACACACACTCACAGACACACACACAGGCACACACAGACACACAAATGCACACAGACACACTAACGCACACACAAACGCACACAGACACACACACATGACATACACAGAGACGCATACAAACACACACACACTAACGCACACACACACACTAATGCATACACACACACTAATGCCACACAGACATACACATGACATACATACAAACACACTCACACAGATACACAGACACACACATGGACACACAAAAAACAACGACACACACATGACAAACACACACACACGCACACACACACGTACACACACACATGGAAATACACACTAGCACACAGACACACATGCACACACATGCATGAAATACACACTAGCACACACAGACACACTACATACACACAGACGCATTCAAACACACACACACAGACACACTAACGCACACACACACAAATACACACACGCACACATGACATATACACATACACACACACAGACACACTAACGCACACACACACACTAACGCACACACACTAACGCACACACACACACCAAACGCACACAGACACACACATGACATACACACAGACGCATACAAACACACACACACACAGATACACAGACACACATGGACACACAAAACACACGACACACATATGACAAACACACACACGCACACACACACACGTACACATACACACATGGAAATACACACTAGCACACACAGACACACATGCACACACACATGCATGAAATACACACTAGCACACACATGCACACACAGACACACATGACATACACACACAGACACACTAACACACACACATGACATACACACACAGACACACAAATGCACACACAGACTGCATTTCAATTTGTGTACCAAACACACACATGCACATGCACAGGCACACACACACACATGACATACACACACACATGACATACACACACAAATGCACACACAGACACACTAACGCACACACACACAGACACACAAATGCACACACAGACACACTAATGCACACACACACACACACACAGGCACACAGACACATGACATACACACGCAGACACACAAATGCACACACAGACACACTAACACACACACACACTAACACACACACATGACATACACTGTACACACATACGCATACAAACACGCACACAGACACACTAATGCGCACACACTCACACAGACACACACAGACACACTAACGCACACACACACACACAAACGCACACAGACAAACACATGACATACACACTGACGCATACAAACACACACACACACACAGATACACAGACACACACATGGACACACAAAACACACGACACACATATGACAAACACACACACGCACACACACACACGTACACACACACATGGAAATACACACTAGCACACACAGACACACATGCAGACACACATGCATGAAATACACACTAGCACACACAGGTACACACAGACACACATGCATACACACAGATGCATACAAACACACACACAGACACACTAACGCACACACACACACAAACGCACACACAGACACACACATGGCATACACAGACACATACAAAAAAACACACACACACTAACACACACACAGACACACACATGACATACACACAGACGCATACAAACACACACACAGATACACAGACACACACATGGACACACAAAACATACGACACACACATATACAAACACACACACACACACACACATGCACACACATGGAAATACACACTAGCACACACAGACACACATGCATACACAGGCACACACGAAATACACAGACACACACATGAGACAGTCACACAAAACACTCAGACACACACATGCACCAACACACACAGGAACATACACACACGACAGACACACACACACACACACACACACACACGGACACACAAGCACACACAGACACACACACGAAATATATACACTCACGAAATACACAGACACACACACAGAATCACACAGACACGCAGACTTGCACACAGACTCGCACACACAAAATACATATAGACATACATGCACAGACACAACAGACACACACTCACAGATACACACACAATACACACAGACTCGCACATGTGCACAGACACGTGTTACACAAAAGCACACACTGTTGTTCATGTGGAAAAAAACAGTAGTGCTCTCTGATAATGATGGTACACACATTTTCTCTCACTGAATGCCTTCTTTGCACATGCATTTTTGATCTATCCATTGAACAGCTCATGAGACCATGAGACATGTCTACACATGTAGGTACATGTAGCAACGTGTACACTGTAGTGTCATAGGAGTGGTCCTTTATGCATACATTGTATCCTTATAGGACTGTCCCCTGACACAAGGGCATGTAAGGATATGCCATGGTTTGCTAACAAGCTCAAGAGGCTTCTGTTTATCTTGAGTGCTTGTGGAATGATGAATATTGCTATCCATTGTGTCTGTGTAAACTTACCATTGCCCTGACCTACCGCAATCAGCAATGATAGGGTAATTCATCGCCAGGCAGAACCATCGCCCTTCATAAAAAACTGCGTGGTACATCCTTCTAGAAGAGGCAGCCTTAGTCTCGTACCCAGACCCAGATTCCCAACAGCTGCGGGTGGCGCAGCTGTTGGGAATCTGGTTCTGGGTACGAGACTAAGAGCACACTGTACTAATTTTTATGTGTAAATTAAATGACTACTCGTAGAAGGCACTACATACTTTGTACTTATGGTGAGGAACAGCAATCTGAGTTCATGTACACTCGTTTAATTCGCTGCATTCAATTAGTACGACATGGGACACACAACATTGTGCTGATGAAAACAGTAGGCCTGTGAGACCTGCGACGGTACAGTGTACCTCCCTTATCGTTGCAGATCGTGGTAGGTCAGGTAAGTTTACACAGACATATCGATAGCAAGCTAGTAACGATATTCATTATACTGTACTCCGAAAAGGCTTTTTTACAGGTCAGACGAGCACTTGTACAGAGTGCTAGATGAGAGAAGAGTATACGTCTGCTTGCAACAATACAGAGGAAACACACAGAGATTGGTGTGTGTGTGTGTGTGTGTGTGTGTGTGTGTGTGTGTGTGTGTGTGTGTGGTGTGTGTGTGTGTGTGTGTGTGTGTGTGTGTGTGTGTGTGTGTGTGTGTGTGTGTGTGTGTGTGTGTGTGTGTGTGTGCGCGCTCAGGATGTACAGACGCATTTGCACAACATATACACATGCATCAGGGTGTGTGAACCAACATGAGGGCATGTTCATGTACTCTGTGTGAGCTAAATATTGTATGGGCAAAGAGAGACTCAAGTCTCTGCAACTGGTACACAAGCCACCTAGCTGAGTAGTGGAGGCATAAAGGCCGGCATACACGGGGCGACTTCCTGCCGACTTGTCGCATGCAACTCGAATGAATATGGGTAAAAGTTCCGTAATTGTTTAGTTTACTGATGGTTTGCGGAACATTTGTCCATATTCATTTGAGTTGCATGCGACAAATCGGCAGGAAGTCGCCCCGTGTATGCCGGCCTTAAAGAATGATAAGAAGTTGTTCAAGGATCAAGGATTTTGCCAAACAAGAAAGCTTTATTACACAATTGTACTTAACTACAAAAAGATGGATGTGAGTGTGTAAGAACTTAAAGTCTTATGCACGTTGCTGCAGGGACCCTCCACACACACACACCACAATTTTTGGCCAACTGTGTAAATCTCATCAAGGAATGATAGCCGATGACAACATCGTACGCATCATGATTAAAAATAAATTCGTGCATCTCTACATGTAGACTTGTATATTTAATTATTCATTTTGCTCAAAAGAAATCAGCCAGCCCCCCCACACACACACACACTTTTTAATATTGTACCATGGGGCCCAGTGCTGTGGTGAATACAGTGATATACTTTGCCACATGCATACAGTGGTACGGGACACCAATCCTATGGGGGCTGAGGACCAATTCTTTGGGAGTATATGACATAGAGCTTGCACTTTAGAGACGGTACATACACACAGGTACATGTAGCTACATGTGTGTCTGTATATGTGTGTGTCTGTGTGTATGTCGTGTGTGTATCTGTGTGTCCATGTCGTGTGTGTATCTGTGTGTCCATGTGTGTGCATGTGTGTCTCTGTGTGTGTCTATTTCGTGTGTGTGTCTATATGTGTATGAGTCTGTGTGCATGTATGTCTGTGTGCGTATCTGTGTGCGTATCTGTGTATTTCATGTGTGTGTCTGTAGGTGTGTTTGTGTATTTCGTGTGTGTGTCTTTGTGTGCTTGTGTGTCTGTGTCTGTTGTGTGTGTATGGCATGTGTGTATCTTGTGTGTGCGTGTGTGTGTCTGTGCATGTGTGTGCGTCTGCATGTGTGTGTCTGTGCATGTGTGTGTCTATGCTTGTGTGTCCATGTGTGCCCACGTCTGTGTGTCTGTCTGTCGTGTATGAGTCTGTGTGTATGTCGTGTGTGTGTCTGTGTATTTCATGTGCATGTCTGTGTGTGTGTCTCTGTGCATGTCTGTGTGTGTCTGTGTCTGTGTATGTGTCTGTTGTGTCAGAGTGTGTTGTGTGGGTCTATGCGTGCCTGTGTGTGTGTGTCTGTGTGTGCGTCTGTGTGTGTGTGTCTGTGCATGCCTGCATGTGTCTGTGTGTATGTGTCTGTGTGTATGTGTCTGTGTGAGTGTCTGTGTGTGTGTCTGTGTGTGTGTGTGTCTGTGTGTGTGCGTCTGTGTGTGTGTGTGTCTGTGTGTGTCTGTGTGTGTGTCTGTGTGTATGTTGTGTGTGTGTCTATGTGTGTGTGTGTCTGTGTGTCTGTGTGTGTGTGCGTCTGTGTATGTGTCTGTGTGTGTGTGTCTCTGTGTGTGTGTGTCTGTGTGTATGTTGTGTGTGTGTCTATGTGTGTGTGTGTCTGTGTGTGTGTGTCTGTGTGTGTGTGTCTGTGTGTTGTGTGTGTGTCCATGTGTACCTGTGTGTCCGCGTCCGTATGTGTGTGTGTTTGTGGGTGTATGTCATGTGTGTGTCTGTGTATCTATATGTTGTGTGTGAGCGTTTTTGCATGTGTATTTCCACATTTATACAGTGGTGTGTGTGTGCAAGTGTGCAATGTTTGTGTACATTTAGAATACAGATGGGGACACAATGTATTCGATCCTTGGAGACACGATACATGTACAGAAAGCTTGGTACACACAAATTTACATAGAATCAGTGGTCTGTACAGGCAGCACAAGTACAGTTGAATTGAATAGAATACATGTGCATGTGACAATGTTTGTGAGTGAAAGTGTTTGTACCATCATCAGACAGGTGTATTGTTTGCCACATGTATAACTGGTTGCGCAAGTATGCTGTACATGAGTGTGTGTGTGTGTGTGTGTGTGTGTGTGTGTGTGTGTGTGTGTGTGTGTGGTGTGTGTTGTGTGTGTGTGTGTGTGTTGTGTGTGTGGTGTGTGTGTGTGTGTGTGTGTGTGTGTGGTGTGTGTATAAGAAAATATGCCATACGATAGTGTAACAGGGCCATGTACGCAACAATGCAAGTGTGTGCACAAGTGTGAGCCAGCATGAGTTCATGTACTATGTGTGAGCTGGAAAGTTGTGTGAGACCGAAATCGTAGCCGATTGGCGTGGCAGATATAAGACGATGATTTTAGCAAGATGATGGCAAATAGGAAAGCTTTATTACACGACTAGAGGATGATGTGAGTGCTAGCAAATAGCCTTACGCGTGCCGTTTTGAATACTGCCGGCGACGTGGGAGGCGCAAGGTTATATTCCGTTTAATTTGGTACGATCGTCTGGAACTGAGCAGCGTTCTTCTTCTTTTAAACTTTCCCGCATAAACTCACTGCCTGAGTGAGACAAAAAACAGTTGGGAACGGCCTAGCTTAGTTTAAGGGAGAAATGGGCGGAACAAAGAAGTTATCAAAATTTATTGTGGATTGGGAGAATGGAACACGGGTTGCATGCAAAAATGGTGCAATCGAGCGGGAAATGTGCATTAACTTTGCACAGCTGTATCTCCGTGACGGATAGAGTAAAAATTAACGAACTGAACACATCAATAGCAACAGGACCCCTGTATGTACATACGGAATTTGAAGCGATTTTAAACTCTCCTAGCTGAAGATGTGACGGTTTTGAACCCCATGGGGGGTATCGGACTTCGTAGCATCAGCAAGGAACTAGTGCAAGACCCCCCAAAAAGTTTCCCCGTAGTGAAATGGTGTAGTATGAAGTGTTGAAAATAGGAGTCGATAGCGTTAACCGTTGGGAAGTTATAGCGATTCACCCGCGATGCATTTTTATAACATTTTATATATATCCGTGGGGGAAACTGTCCCAATTATTATAATAAACAACGCTTGAAAAAAAAGATTTTTCTCATTCAGACACAGGTATATAATTTATATACAATAATTATATTCTCAATTTTCATGAAATTAATTATTAAAAAGTACATTTTCTGAGGGTACGGCAGGCACAGCATAGGCCAGCAATGCCTGAGCATTTTGCCTCATTTAACACAACCGACAAACATCAATACAGTTCATTTAATGAGGTTGTTGATGGTTGTCTACTGCGGAGGCCTAGTAATTAATTATAAGTGTGTTATTATTCTATGCATTACTTATATTTACTGTTGAATTAAGGGAGCTTGTTTACATTAATAATAAAAATAATAGTAATAATAATAATAATCAATTTGACATCACGAATTAAAATGATTGGGACGGCTAACAGGTGACAAAGCTGTGGAAGTTGACCCTGGGAGTGAGCGAGTGAAAAACAATAGAGTCATTCTATTGGTGACTAGGGGGCGTCGCAAGGGAAGATTAGCATCCAAGGCTGTATTGACAGGAGCCACGGCGAATCTTTCCAAAAAAAAAAAAAAACACCCAAGTCTATTGAAGCGACTGACCTGCACCCGACTTCAAGAATGCGTTGAATGAAAGAGGCTTGCCCGAAAGAAAAAGTGTGGGGGTCTTCCGGGTTATGGGAATGTGCACGCATTAGTGGTCGGGGAGAATATTAGAATAGTGAGTAATATTATAATAAAATAGACTGGGATGGACGTAAGATTAGTCTACGGTATATTCATGTATACTGACAATTTTAATATGATAAATAATTGTGTGTTTGCTCGTTGTTTCTTGTATTATTTATTCATTAAGTAGATATAAGATTAATACAGTAATACAAGATACAATAAAATAGCACATTATTATTATTACATACACTGTATGCACTACATTCTACCTATCATTACCTACGCTACTCGCATGAGTCCTATGCTGCAGACCCCCTCACTAAGATGGCTCTAGCTACAGACCTCACCAGGGACATGTTGAGGCGACTATACATTTCATTTAGGACACTGGATTTGGGACTAGCTCGATGGATGGCTATAAACGAGGCAAGACGGAAAAAACAGCATTATTATTTTAATTTCCAAAAAAGATATAATAATAATATAATATAAAAGGGTGTTCTCGAATGAATGCAAAGCTTTTAACTTCTTATTAATTATTGAATGGCAGTACTATTAATGTTGTGTTAAGCAAAGAAGAGAGATCAAGATATCAAAATAAGAAAGGGCAGTTTATTGGCATGTTTATAATTTCTATTCAAATGGTAACTTAAATTTCGTTAGTTCACTTGATTATAATTTGCAGCAGTCGTTACTTGTTAGGCTTCAAAACTAGCCATCAAAACAAGTTACTTAATTAAACCAAATCACTGTTATGAAATGAGTCCAAAATCCAAAAATTAACATTTCAGCTTCAATAACTTGCCATTGAGACACATTTGGGAGGGCTGTTTATTATGTAATTAGGTAACTATTTGTTCTTCAATAGTTTGGTCACAACTTCAATTTATTATAGAGGTTGTCTATTTATTTACTTAGCCATCACTATAATTATTATGTAATTTATATTATATATGAGAGATTTGTCCCGGGTATGTAATTTTTAGCTTTGCAACACGAGCAATTATCATCAATATCAACTATTTTATCCGTAGGTTATTTTATGAATCTCATCCCTAACGTGAGTTGCACAAAAGTAACATTTTCCAACCACATAGTCGCCACATTAACGTGTTGCAATGGCAATTTTTCACCCAGGATCCAACATAGGATGTCCTTACTGCAACCAGGCAACAATAGGGATTCTGTGTATCCAGTTTCTGATATGGCTTGAGTCTTGGTGCATTCGGTGTGCACTCCATCTGTAAATGCATGTGTGTGTGTGGTGTGTGTGTGTGTGTGTGTGTGTGTGTGTGTGTGTGTGGTGTGTGTGGTGTATGTGGTGTGTGTGTGTGAGTGATTGCGATGCGTATGCATGTGCATGTAAGTGTGTATGTGCATGTGTTTTGTGAGTACGTGTGTGTGTGCGTGCATATGCATATGTAGATGCTTACGTATGTGTATGCGTGTATGTTTGTGTACGTGTGTGTGCATAAAGAACTGACCAGCCCGACAGTACTGGAAAGAAGGCAGCAATCCAGAGGAATATGAAGGTGAATGCCCGGGCTGATCGATTCGTCTTCAGTGTCCCGTTGAGACCAATTAGACAAGAGCTCCGTAGGTACTGTATGTGTGTTATGACATGCCATTAGATAGAGTACTTTTATTCTGTGTCTTGTGATGTGCCCATACTATTGGAGCTGTGTGTATTTGTGTGTTATGTATCATGAGATAAAGAGAGCATTGTATGTATGTTGTGCTTTAATAGTGTGTTGTAATATGCCCCATGAAGTATGAACTATTTGTGTGTGTGTGTGTGTGTGTGTGTGTGTATGTTTGTACATTTGTACACAAATTTATCCCTTAAATTTATTTAAGGAACCTTGTAAATTGTAGTGGGAAACTAGAATATCTTTTCACTTCAAAGTGTCACTTGCCATTGACAAGCCTTACTTCTTTAATGATGCTACACTGTTATCTCAAACAAGGTGTGTAAAAATGGTAAAGGGATCAACAGAAAGTTTTCTTTCCCTCCCTCCCCCCTCTATCCCTCTCTCCCCCTCTATCCCTCCCTCCCCCTCTATCCCTCCCTCCCCCTCTATCCCTCTCTCCCCCTCTATCCCTCCCTCCCCCTCCCCCTCTATCCCTCTCTCCCCCCTCTATCCCTCCCTCCCCCCTCCCCCTCTATCCCTCCCTCCCTCTCCCTCTATCCCTCCCTCCCCTCTATCCCTCCCTCCCCCTCTATCCCT
>JABACO010000005.1:11228965-11241591 GCA_013339895.1 Ephydatia muelleri
AGCTGTAGCACGCAGAAGATGTACTTATTTAATTATTTTTGCATAGCTTGTAGCTATGGAACGCCGTTGGCTATATCAGATATAAAATAACTATCACGGTTAACTAATTGTCAATAGGAAATGGAAGCTACACATGACTTAGTGCATTTTACCCCCCCCCCCCCCCCCCCCCAAAAAAAAAAAAAAAAAACACCACAAGCTTGTCAATGGATTCATGCATCATGCACCAATCCATTGACAAGCTTGTTGTTTTGTATGTGAATGATGGGATGTCAGTGCTTAACATAAGAGGCTCAAAATTAGCAGCTTGTTGACGTAATGCCTGAACAGTTTCACTAGTATTTTGAAATTGGACAACGCCAAATGACTTAAACAGTACGATGGCTTTGTTGTGCGTAACTAAGCAGAATTAAGATCGGGGGGGGGGGGGGGGGGGGGGGGGTGTGTGGTTATACTGCAGATTAGACCCCCCTCGCACTTTACTTCATACGGGACAAAATTTAATTCACACATGCTTTGAACTAATCAACGCGTAATCCACGCACATCTCATGAGTAGTCAAAATTTCGTAAAACGACATACCCTTTTTGGCGGGTAATGGTGGGTAGTATTAAAAGGCAGACAAAAAGGGACTGTGATGAATCACTTAGGATGGCTCAAGCGCAATTGCCACAATGGACTGTTGGTTCGATGACTTATAGAGAACTGGCTGCAGTGCATTGGTGTCAGCGGCACAAGCTGCTGTCTGACAGCAAGATGTGCCCTAAGTGTGGAACAGACATGCGTCTTGTTAAGAGAAAGGGCACTAACCCTGAGAATATAGGTTGGAGATGCCCCAGAAAGGGATGTAGAAAAGAGGTGGCCCTGCGATCGGGGACGTTTTTTGAGGGGAGCCACCTACTTATTTCACAAATCCTCAGCATGATATACCTTTGGTCCACAAAGACTCCTGTTGGCAAAGTGATGGCAGAAGTGGATGTAAGTTGTAGCCTTTGTACATGATATCTGATGCCATATTGCTACATGTAGGTTGCTTGGTATACTGCTGTGGACTGGTATAATTTTTTTCGGGATGTATGTGCCCAGTATTTCGTTGATCACCCTGCTGTCATAGGAGGCCAGGGTGTGGAGGTCGAAATCGATGAGAGCAAGTTCGGGAAGAGGAAATTTAATCGAGGGTGGGTTGTTGATGGTCATTGGGTATTTGGAGGAATAGAGGACGACTGGTGATTGTTTTTGGTGGAAGTGGAACATAGAAATGCTGCTACACTTCTACCCATTATACAGCAATGTGGTAGACCTGGCAGCATTGTGTACAGTGACGAGTGGAGTTCGTACCGCAGCCTCAACGCAGTAACTGGTGTGGTTCATGACACTGTAAACCATTCAGTCCACTTTGTAGACCCAGCATCTGGTGCTCATACCCAAGGTGTTAAGGGATGTGGAGCTAGTTGTAAAAGAATGTTGAGGGAGGAGAGAAGACAATGCACTCAAAGCTTTTCGAGACGTACCTTCCTGAATTTATGCGGGAGAAAACGTTTTGGAGGCCCCCTTGCATTTTCTAACATATTGGAACACATTTCTGAACAGTACCTGTTTAGGGACATGTATGTAGCAACACTTCCACCCTAAAGCATTCACCAATATCCTTTTTAGGTTTATTGTGGTTATTTGTTTCTGCGCCACTAAGTTCCAGACCGTATGTCGTTTTACGAAATTTGACTATGAGAGATGTTGGACGGCTGCATTTCTTTGCGTGGATTACGCGTTGATTAGTTTAAAGCATGTGTGAATTAAACTTTGTCCCGCAAGAAGTAACACTGAATTAGTAGTTACACTGTAAGATCCACGATGGTAGTGAATTGCTAAAAAGTGTTCTCCTGGCTGACATTAGCTTACACAACGTGGACTATAACTATATTTATTATACAACGGCGACAACGGCGTTCCCATACTACATGTAAGCAAAATTATTGCCGCCACGTGACCACTTTTAGAGCCGTCGCGTGATCCCTAATGGCTAGTACAGCTAACGCAAAGGTGGAAGGAGCTAATACCGTCACGTCGGCGACGCTCAGCAGAGAACTATGGATAAAGATAGCGAAGCAAGTCGGTGCATCGTTCTTCTTTGGAGTCGCCTCTATACTTATCATGACCGTGAACAAGACCGTCCTTACAACGTACAACTTCCGCGCCTTCCAAGTGGTGGGGCTTGGCCAGATCGTCACCATTGTGGTCCTCCTGTGGGCACTCAAGATGCTCAAATTGGTGAGCTTTCCCGACCTGAGCTGGAGTCAACTGAAGCGCATCTTCCCCTTGCCGATATTCTATTTTTTCAACCTCGTTCTGGGTTTAGGAGGAACGCAAAAAACGAACTTGCCCATGTTCACGGTCCTGAGACGGTTCACCCTCATTTTCGTCTCCGTCGGTCAGATCTACATGTTTAGTAAGTACGAGACGACGCAGGTCAATTTCAGTCTGATTCTCATGATCGTCGGCGCCTTCGTTGCGGCTTACAGGGACCTGACCTTCGATCTCATAGGCTACACTTACGTCACGCTCAACAACGTTGCCACGGCGGCCAACAATCTCTACGCCAAGAAGAGAAACTGAGCGGCGACATGGGGAACGTCGAGCTGATGTACTACAACTCTCTCGTCGCCTTCGTGCCGGCACTCGTGCTGGCTGCAGCCACGGGAGAGCTCCGGACCGCCTACGAGTATCCCAACTGGACGAGCGCGGGCTTCCTGGTCAACTTCTTCCTCTCCTGCATCATGGGGGCCGTCCTGATGTACTCGGTAACCCTCTGTCAGCAACTCACCTCGGCGCTCACGTACACCGTGGTGGGCGGCATTAAGAACGTGGTGGTGACTTACATCGGGATGTACGTTGGCGGGGACTACATGTTCGAGCTGTACAATTTCATAGGGATCCACGTGAGCGTTGCAGCTAACTTACTGTACACCTTCTTCAAGTTCAAGGAGGAGCAGGCGGCAAAGAAGCAGAAGGAGCAGGATTTGGCCAGCAGTGAGACAAAAGCGTGAGCAAGAAGCAGCTTTAAATCGAGACCAGTCGCTTCACAAAGACTTTCTGCATGTGTTTGTACACAAACACATAAAGCACCCACAAATTTATAAGAGCCATGGTTTTTGTTTCTATCTCAAAAAATCTGTATAGGGTCTTTTCCAATACAGTCTATACACTGCAGGAAATTACAGAAAAAGTTTTCGACCCATGCATTCCCAAAACGAAAACATCTTGTAGACATGTTGTAACGGACATAAGATCACTCACCGTGCGACTAAACCTATATTCCTAATACACTTTGTTCCGTAGTAGTGTAGGACATTTATATGTAAAGTTCGTGAAGGGTCTATGTTGCTTGGTACACAAAACGAGTAGATGCATGACGAGTGCATACTAGAGGCATAGTCACGTACCCAGAACCTAGCTGCGGATGGATTACATCACCGCTACTTGAGAGTGTTTAGTATTCATTAGGGCTATAAGTGGGCGTTGGGGTGAAAGGTCGGAGATACGCCCTCTTTCACGCACGCGTAACCACAATCAACAAACCATGCACATTTAATAACGATGAACATATAAAGTGCTTTGATGTTTGTGTGGGCGGCAGGTTTGCTTGCACAACTGACCAGTAAAAAGCAGTTACTAATTAAATGACTCGTAGGTCGTCTTTTGTACAACAAACTTCTCAGTAGAATGCTTTGTGTATTTATGGTCACTCCATTTTCCAGGATACTGGCAGCAACAAAAAGCAATGCTTGATTCCTATGGTCAATTGATTTGTAACTTACAATCTAGCTGGTAAAAAGAAATTCTGGCAGTTTCTACTAAATATTTAATTTAAAAATCAATTGCTTGTACTGATGGACTGGAAAATCACACCTGTTGTATCACAACTTACGCCACGTGATGAAGGCAATACCTCTTGGGCTGTTGTGTACGCCCTTGACGTAAGAATACCGATATCGGTACTCGCGGGTGGCGAACACTACTTAATTGACCCTACATTACACAAAGCACAATTTTATTACACACCAAGTCACCAACACAAATGTCCAGACGATCAGGAGGAATTGAGTATGCCAAAATGACCTGGGCAGTCTTCTACATGAGAGTGACATGTCGGACTTCATTGCTTGTTCGCCACAACTTGAGCTTGTGGTTTTGACAATTCATTAATAATGCAAATACATAAACCATGACATCAAAGTAGTAAACCTTTAGAGAGCATATTCGCGCATTTCATTGTAAATGTCTAACTGCAGTACCTACCGCTCACGGGTGTTTCAATCCATTGAAATGTCAGACCTACGCCCCGAAATTTTGAAATGGCGATTACCTCACCTAGCAACGGTTGTAATGAATTGTACCCTGTACAGTTACTGAATGGAACACGTGATGACCACGAGGTATTGTTGAAGATGAATCTGTGCTCTACTGAACAAGGTGTGTTTCGGCATCAAAGATTGTTTCGGTCTGGAGAAGCGTCGTTCAAAAGCGGCCTACTTACGCGGAGGGAGGTAGATTTACAAAACTAGTTAGTGTCCAACGTAGGAACTTCCAGTTGAGAAACGACTTTTACAAAGGTATTGTACATAGATCGAGCTTTCGTTTATGTTACTCTTTTTCTGAGACGCGATTTATGTGCTTCAAAAGTCAAGTGCGTGCCGGTCGGGTGTAGGGAACGTTTAACTGAGTTTAGTGTGCTGAATGTATGGAGGGAGTGTAGGTGAGTATAAATCCACTATACTGCAGCAGCGTGTTTTGCTCTCTTTGTGGGTGGTGGCTGAGCACTGATTGAGTCTGGCGAAATATGATTAAGTGCTCTTTGACGACACACAGTAGCCTCTTTTCTTTGTGATCATGCAATGAAATTGAGTTAGACATAAAGTATAATTTGCATGCTCTTCACTCACTCACACTTGTCTGCAGTGTGGGCTTTCCACTTGTAGGGCTCTGAATGGTACTAGCATGTTCTGCCTCGAAGCCTTTAACTCCTCCTTCCCCTTAACTGAATGGTGGTTGTATTATACATGTAATCCTTGTACAATATCAATTCGCAGCTTTGGTTCTAGCTCAATTGATGGCTGTGTGTGTGTGTGTGTGTGTGTGTGTGTGTGTGTGTGTGTGTGGTGTGTGTGTGTGTGGTATGTGGTATGTGTGGTGTGTGTGGTGATGGTGGCATGGTGGTGTGGTGTATGTGTGTGTGTGGTGGTGTGTGAGTGCATGGTGTGTAGTGTGGGTGGTGTTTGGTGTGTGGTATGAGTGCAGTGTGGTGTGTTGTGGTGTGGTCTGTGTGTGTGGTCTGTGGGTGTGTGGTGTGTGTGTGTGGTGTTGTGTGGGGTGTGTAGTGTGTGGTGTGTACGTGTGTGGTGGAGTGTGTGTTGTTTGTATGTGGTGTGCATGGTGTGTGGTATGTGTGTGGTGTGAGTGTGTGTTTAACACCCTATCCATACTTAGCTTACAGGGTTTGCAAAATGATGGTGGGTGGATCTCGATGTGATCAACGATCACATCAATACCGAAGGCTAGTTTGAGCTCCTTTTTGTAAGATAGGGAGTTGTAAATGGTTCTTTTGGACTTCTTAGCCACCACCAACCTCCCCACCGCAGACCCTGCAATGTTTTGTAAGCTGTCTGCAATGAAACTCCATCGCAAAGCATCTATAAAAACCGAAGTGTTGATAATTATTCAAAGATTCGACTGCGATTTTGTATGTCCTAGATATCGCGTCTCGAGACGTGGGCCCAGCTTAAATCATTTACAATGCCCGTAGATTCTGTATTTTATTGTCACAACTCACCTGGAAGTTCGAGAGCCGCACAAATAGCCCGCCAAAAGATGGCACTCTAACGAATTAAGCAGCACGTGATTACTAAAAGTGTTGCGCCTTATGTTGAAAACGCGATGGACATGTGAGCAGTTGATTTGGGTTTGTGCTTAGTGTGTTACTATGCATGGATTATCAATATAAAGGCGTAGTGAAACGGGGTAAACAGGCCTTGAAAATGGTAGCGCGTTAATTAGCTATAGCAAGATCATTTTCATCTAAATATCCGTAAATGTCCTCTCCGTCGCTAGCCCTGCTTGTTAGACGATTAACCTGTTGGTAATAATTGCTTTTCTGAGACTGGGGTCGAGAGGCTGAGTCTTGAGTTCGACTAAGATGTACCATGGACCCAGAAACTGCAGATAAAGGCCGTGCTTTAATTCCAGTGAGGAGCAGAACTCCGTTATCGAAACAAACGGTGTTTTTTCTGGTGTTCTGTATTGCGTCCATCGCTACCACAAGCACGAGCAAAATGGCACTTGTGAGCGTAAACTGTCCCTTGGTGCTTGTTGGTCTAGGGCAACTCGTCGCTACGCTATTCGTCCTCGTGGCCATGAAGCGGGCTTGCGTGAATACAGTCACTCTTGCCGAATTGAAGCGCACCCTCCCCCTCTCCGTCGCCTACGTTTCGTACCTGTTTCCTGGCATTGGAGGGTATCCGGTCTGCGACTCCTCCGTGTACGTGCTCCTGCAGTGGTTCACGCTTCTATTCGTCGCTACGGGACAAGCACTCGTCTTTTCCCGCTACGAGTCTCTCCACGTCAATGCAGCCCTCGCAATGATGCTACTGGGCACGTTCCTCAACCGCCCTTCACTACTGTTCGGCAGAGCAGTACGCAGGCGCCGCTGTCGTTGTCCTGAGCAACGCTGTTTACGCGGGCTACCTCCTCTATGCGTCGCAGACCCTCGGGGACCAGATGGGGCCCGTCAAGTTGTTGTACTGCAACACGGTCGTCGGGATTTGCATCGTGATGCTGTTCGCCGCAGCGACGGGGGAGCTTCGTGCCGCTTACAACTACCCCGCATTGGGCGGGCAGAAGCTTCATTCTGGTGTTCTCGCTCTCCTGTGCATGTGGCGCCATTGCCGCTCTGCCACGCTCGCACTCCTCCGCCTCACGTCGCCGTTGACGTTCGCGGTGGTTGACGGGATGAAGAACGTGGTGGTGGCTTACGTCGGAATTGTCTTGGCTTCCGAGTTTTGCTACGAGATGCCCTTGTGGCGTTTCTATGGCATTCACGTGACTGTGGCTGGAAGCCTGTTTTATAGCTACTACAAAAAGTACTACAGTGACTATCACATGGTGAAAGTGAGTGGAGAACCATTCAATGTGTGATTATGTTTGTGGCATGCAACATGATTGTGTCAATTTTAATATTTATATTTTGAGTTGAATCTTTTATTCATCAAATGTTTAACCACTTAAAATGAGTGTTCTATGTTTGGGATGTGTAAGGCTACTTTGTACCTGCAAACTGTAATTTCAACAAACAAAGCAAACTGTTATTGCAAAACTTTATTGCAACATGTCGTGTGGCAGTATATAGTAATGCCATCTACACTTTGATGCATGGTTTCCACAGGGAGCATGGTGACTACCCACGTAACTACACCATTACATTCTGTCTTTGTGAACAGATAATAGGATAAAAATATCAACCATAGCAGCTGTGCACACTGTTGTTTCTCCAACATCATATGGCATTATTCCATAGTTGTAGTTTCTTTTTTTGTTTGTTTTGTGAATGGAAGCAGTTGTTCATGGCTTGGGTGTGTGACAGAGGGGACAGTTCCTAGTCGACTTCATGTCGACTGTGTTGGCCCTGTGTTTGCACACCTGGCAGATCCATAGCTGGGAACTCAACGGGGTTGACCGGTGGCCACACATATGGGAAACTTCATGTGCACGTGGAGCAAGCAAAGGACCTTGATGGGAAGGGAGGGAAGTTGTGAGGGTGAAGAAGTTTATGCGGAGTGAAGTGTGTTAGTGTGGTGTGGGTCTGCATGTGTTGTTGCACAACATACTGACTAGCTATGTGCACCCATACTGCCCCCCAGCGTGTTATTTAAGGCCAGAGTGTTACGCCAGAGATCATGGAGTGTCCAATAACTTTGCGTGTCATCTGATCTTTGTGCGAAATCACACCCGGGTAGACTTGGTTCTAGAACTCGTTGGTTTGAACTTAAAGAAAAGGCTTTTGTCAAAGTACGCCGCTATGTGTTGGCCTTTCTTGACAGGCTGGCTACAAGTGCTCCATTGCTTTTCAGAAGCGCCATTGTTTTGTGGGAGAGTATTTTATAAATCTGTTGTACTTCCTAAGAAACATGCAAGATGATTGGATTGTTGTTGCACGGTGTGTTTCATTGTCTTGTAACACTTAGTGCTCAGTACTGCTTCAGCAGAATGTCAGATACGCTAACTTTGTGGGACAGTGCAACCTCCATTATGCAAGCTAGATCACTAGCTCTGATACCCTTCTTGGTTCAACATTTTATCATCCAAGTAGTATTTTGTGTCTAGCTTAGGGAGTATGTTGTGCCTAAGGTAATGGATGGATCTCTGGTTGTTTCTAACTTGCAAGTCCATTTGCTGGCTATAGGCAGTTGCAAATGCGATGAACTAAAAATCGCCCAATCCTATAAATGTTTGGTTGTGGGGTTCTTGGTAAGTGGGAATCACTGCATAAGTTATGTATGGGTAAGGTGTTGAGCTGGGGGAAAGGAAGGATGGAGGGGCAGGTGTTGTTACTGGCCTGACTTGTGGGTTACAAGTAGGTGGAAGTGGGGGGGGGGGGGGGGGGGGGGGAACCCCAAATAAATGTATATTGTAAACAAACTGTTACAGTGGCACTTTGTTTGCTTGGTGGAGCGGCTTACCAATCAGAAATCTCAGCTCCACATGATGGACAGATGATGTGTCCCAACACCTTGTCCTTGGTGATGGCTGTGCGTTATAAAGGGAAAAGGGAGGTTGTGTCACGCACAGCCACCCAGATGAACTTACGTTACATTCAAAAGAAAAAAACGTACCGTGTGAATATTTGTAACGACAGCTGGTCATAGAGAATCCTCAGGTCCTCGCTCAGTTCCTTTGATGACTCAAGCTTAATGAGCGCCTGGGAAAGAGGGATGGGATGGGGAGGAGGGAAATAAAGTTATATTACGCGGCAAAGTAGGAGACTTCAGAGCAAGTTGAGGGTTAAGGGAAGTGGTTGATGGGGTTTTGAGGGTTAAGAGAAGTGCTTAAAGGGTTTTGAGGGTTAAGGGACGTGAAGGGAAGTGGTTGATGGGGTTTTGAGGGTTAAGGGAAGTGCTTAAAATGGTTTTGAGGGTTAAAGAAAGGTTAAGGGAAGTGCTTAAAGGTGTTTTGAGGGTTGAGGGAAGTGGGTTTTGGGTCATTCCATTTCAAATCAACCGACTTTTCCCACCGATGTTTTTTTTACACAAGTTTTATTTTATGTTCGCAAACATTTGCATTTGTATATTTTTAAAAATCATTCCTTGGCTCATGAACATGCAATTGAAATGAAAATTGGAAATTGGGTATTAAAGTGTTTGAACTTTAGTCTGCATAAATTTTGTACATCCTGATTGAAAGCGAAAAGAGTACATGTGCATAGAAATACTGCATATCGCATATTGTAAAAAACTTATTAAAAAAAAATTTCCAACAGCGAAAATACAGTAATTTGCAATGCGTGTACCTAACTTTAAGGTGGGGGCGACAACGGGGTTCAGTTGGGAATGCACGTTGAAGTTATGGAATCATAACGAAGTTGTTGGTATTAAGTAGTGGTAATCAGCTATTGCTAAGCTATGATAACAGTTACATAGCTCTAATACAAAAAGTGAAAGTGCAAGCAGAAATTATCACCCATGGACTCTATTACTTCAACATGCATTCCCAACTGAACCCCGCTGTCGCCCCCACCTTAAAGTTAGGTACATGCATTGCAAACATGACTGTATTTTCGCTATTGGTAAAAAAGAATTTTGTTACAATATGCGATACACAGTATTTATTGACCTAAATCACATGTACTCTTTTCATTTTCAATCAGGATGTAACGACATTTATGTAGACAAAAGTTCAAACACTTTAACACCCAATTTCCAATTTTTCTTTTAATGCTTGTTCATGAGCCAAGGAATGATTTTTCTGTTCCCATTTGTGGTTAAAAGTTTTCATCTTGAATTAGCTGAAGTAATAACCTTAGTATTTAATACAAATGCATATGTTTATGAGACATACACATAGAAGAAAACTGTGTAAAAATAAAACATGGGTGGGAAAAGTGTGTTGATTTGAAATGGAGACCCTTGAGGGGTTGAGGAAGTGGTTTAAAGAAGTGGTTAAGGGGTTTAAGGAAAGGGATTGTAAGAACGCACCTTGGAGCAGAGGCTGAATGTGCCTGCTGCGCACGAGCAGAGTGCCAGAAGCGAGTAGATGTCCACCAGGGGCAACACCCCTCTATTCCCTTAGCACCAATGTCTTTGTGATGGTGGAGGAGTAAGGGGAAGGGGAGTGGTATACAAGAACCAGAGGAATGCATTTCGAGAGGGAAACCGGACATGGAAAATGATATAACATGAAGTATTAACATACATGTGGTTATTCTCATTACCGTTGTTAAGGCGCTTTCGATCTTTCCGCGTACAAATATCTCTGGGCCATTAGAAAGTAGTGATATGCCTACAGGGCATGTATACATGTGTGCATTGCGTGAGATTTGTTGTGGTAGTGGAGGGTGTGTATAGTGTGTAGCATGTGAGGTATGTAGTGTGTGAGGTGTGTTTGTGAGATATAGATTGATGCAGCAAAGTCTACAATACAATAGTAGATTGATTAGTACAGAAGTACCCATACAATCACTTGTAGCAGACAGGTGGGCAGGGTGTTTGTACCTGATGACTGTAGAGCATGACCTGTTGATGATGTATTGTGTGGTGTGTGTGTCTGTGTGTGTGTCTGGTGTACATACAAGTGTATTTTGGCATACTGTCTTGAGTGCTTGTGTGGTTAAGGCACAAATGCACTGTGTATATAGTCACATACAATTACACAAAAATACACAATTGTGTGTGCATGCATCACACAACCACACACACACACACAAACCTCGGCACCTCTCACGGGTTGTCCAACAGCGAGCTCTCTGTAGACAGCAACATGTCCTTGAGTGACACATGTTGAAGAAGAGGAGTGAGGTGGCATTCCACAAGAAAATGAGCACACCTCTTAGTTACACATGTACATGCAGTGTACCACCCTAGTATGCACTACGTATGGGGTCATTTCCGAGAAAAGGGACCTAATGCCAGTATGCTCAATAGAAATGTAACATTGAGTTAAAATGTATGGCTAATTAAAAATTCAGACCCTTGCAACTCCATGACGGATACTACGATTCTCAGTATGTAAGAAGCAATGTGTAGAGGACATTCAGACTTCTAGAATAACAACAACAAAAAAAAAAACGAAATCTTGAAAAAAACAAACATTTAGGTCCTTTTCGTGGAAACGATCCCATATACAGTGTACTGTTGAAGTGTGTTTGTGGTGTTCAGTGTTTTAGTTTTTATGACCTCTGGAGGTTGTTTCAAGTGATGACTATATGTACAGTACATATTTCATCATTGAAACAACCACACCAACCTCCTAAACTAGGTCATAAAAAATGAACACTACAAAAGCTCTTCAACAGTAGCATTATGGCGGGATGTGGTACACCAGACTGTACACAGGGGGGTGGGGGGGGGGGGGGAGGAGAGTCTGGTGTACCCTGGGGATCAAAGTCAATCCAAACCAACTAGCTTCAACAAGAATGGTCACCTCTTTGCTGTGGTCTGCTGCTTCTCTGTGTCCTTCAGCACAGTGCGAAATTTCTCCACCTGCAAGAGCCATGTGTGGGCAGACACAGTTGTGGGAAAGAGCCTATTGGATACTGAATCTATCACAGACCCACACCAAAAGGAGATTACATTATCACACTAAAGGAGTACAAAATGACCAACAGGGCGCCAAAAACATAGATCATCTTGATCTTCAATGGGTTCAAGGACTGTTCACTGGCAGAACTTGCAACCTGATTGGAGAGAAAATATTTTTATTTTGTGTGTGTGGGTGTGTGTGTGTGTGGTGTGTGTGTGTGTGGTGTAAGTTAAGGGACAACGGAAGGGATGCAAGCAGGAATGGACGAATGGAAAACGAGGAGGTAAAATATGGTACCTTGATGAGGAGTTTTGCTGCCTCTATGAAGTGGTTAGCCTTATGGTAGCTAGTGTTGATGATCAAGGAACCCAAATGAAAGGAACCTGAATAACACCACAACACAACACATGGTCTTGCACATAATGGAGTGGTGAAAGTGGAAACTAATGTTTCGAGCCAACTGGCTTCAAATGTTTGTCACTGCCTGTGTGATGCAGGCAGCACACACACACACACACACACGCACACACATACATGCACACACACTTGCACACACACACACATGTACAGATGCAGGCAGTGGATACAGCTCAACAGCACTGAGGATCTTGTCTTTCTCCAACAGGTATGTGGCATACTTGGCCAGCAGAGAGTCAATCTCCTTAATGTTGTGCTTCTTTGCAAGGTTCACCGCTTGATCCCACTGCAGGGAGGGAGTGGGGAGGGGAGGAGTGGGAGGAAGGAGTGGGGGAGGAGGGAGGTGAGAAGGCAGAGAGGGGAGGGAGAAGGGAGGATGAGGTGAAGGGGGGGGGGGGAAGAGGATGAAGTGAGGATTAAAAGAG
>JABACO010000005.1:11242591-11278514 GCA_013339895.1 Ephydatia muelleri
TGAGTGCATGTTTATGTTTGCATCTTTCTCACACCCTACATATCCTCTGTCCCTGGCCATAGGAGGGGACACTAAATGCAGTGAACTACTGTATGGGCCAACTATTTTTGGCTGCTCAGTTGTACTGTTTTAAGGGGGGGGGGGGGGGGTACACAGGTACATGTACTTCCATATGGAGTCATGTTCCAAAAACATGTTATGACGACTGCTACAAAATGCATCATTCCAAAAATTGCAAATTAGGTGGCCCTAGACTAGCTTTAATTAGGTGACCCTATAGTAGCTATTTAGAGTAGCTTTTGTCTAAAACGTAATCTGTGCAAATGTCTAGTCTTTAGCATTGCTAACAAGTCCTCAGGTGTGTCTTAACTCATATTTGCCCTGGAGCACAGGGGAACCATGCCTGCCCTCCAGGGAGCACAGGGGGAGAGGGGGACTCTGAATCTTACTTTCCTTCTGGTCCCCATTCCTGCAGGATAATCCTGACCTCTTTGCCATGATGGAGAAGACCCGCATGTATATATTCAGAAAGCTGGAACCTGAGGTACATTACTGTGTGTGTGTGTGTGTGTGTGTGTGTGTGTGTGTGTGTGTGTGTGTGTGTGTGTGTGTGTGTGTGTGTGTGTGTGTGTGTGTGTGTGTGTGTGTGTGTGTGTGTGTGTGTGTGTGTGTGTGTGTGTGTGTGTGTGTGTGTGTGTGTGTGTGTGTATGTGTATCTTGTATACATTTATTCATAGTCTCTAGGTACTATAGGCATTGCATGGCACCAAATGTTTGACACATTCTCAAACTTTACAATGCAATTTCAGTGCATTGTAGAATCATTAAAAATATTGCATATTTAGATGTGGTTGTCTAGTGCTGAACTAAATGCTCAGTTCACTACACAGTTGTATCATGCCAGTACTAAGTGCCGTGATTGACTAGCATTGTTTGCCCATGAAGGAGGGTAGGCCCATGAAGGGAGGTAGGCCCATAAAGGAGGGTAGGCCCATGAAGGAGGTAGGCCCATGAAGGAGGTAGGCCCATGAAGGAGGTAGGCCCATGAAGGGAGGTAGGCCCATGAAGGAGGGTAGGCCCATGAAGGAGGGTAGGCCCATGAAGGAGGGTAGGCCCATGAAGGAGGGTAGGCCATGAAGGAGGGTAGGCCCATGAAGGAGGTAGGCCCATGAAGGGAGGTAGGCCCATGAAGGAGGGTAGGCCCATGAAGGAGGGTAGGCCCATGAAGGAGGTAGGCCCATGAAGGAGGTAGGCCCATGAAGGAGGGTAGGCCCATGAAGGAGGTAGGCCCATGAAGGAGGTAGGCCCATGAAGGAGGGTAGGCCCATGAAGCCCATGAAGGAGGGTAGGCCCATGAAGGAGGGTAGGCCCATGAAGAGAGGTAGGCCCATGAAGGAGGGTAGGCCCATGAAGAGAGGTAGGCCCATGAAGGAGGTAGGCCCATGAAGAGAGGTAGGCCATGAAGGGGGTAGCCAGCAGTCGAGCATGCAGAGCGCTGGCTCCCTACAACTGAGCCAAACTGGGGACCAAAGGGTTAAATCTAGTTACTGTTGGTTGGCCAGGGCTACCAGCCATGACGGGTTATTGATTGGTCAGTGTAGAAGCCCAAATATGGCTGCTTACCCATAGGGAGGGCGACAGGCTCACCAAGCATTCAAGAGCATTAAACATTGTATAGCCCCATACACATACACTTTTAATCTAGTCTCTGTGTGCTATAAATGTGTTTCCCACTTCTTAGGAGCCAGTGGTAGTGTCTGGACACATCTGCTACTTCAACGACATGGAGGTCAAGTCTATTCTTCTCGACGAGATAATGAAGGTATGGTCTGTGTGATGGAGAGAGTGCAAATGAGTATTTAACCCTGCCAGTGGTGGATCATATTTGCAAGCATGGGGATGAGGTTTCCTCTAACACCATTTAATCCTGAGTACAGGTGTTAAGTTGTGACGAGCAAAAGATGGTGTTAAGTTATTTGACAGACTTAGCCCTAAGGCTGGCACCAATCTAGTCAAATGATCTGCAAAGTAACAACAAAACAACAAAAAAATAACTGATCTGTATTGGCACATTAGATGTTTTACTGGAAAATACAGACATATGCGATTACAAGTGTGATAGTGATCGGTGGAAATAATGGTAATGGTTGGCCATCAGACATTTTCCGAGCAATTTTGTCTGTTGCAAACCCTCTCTTGTGCAGCCAATTTGTCTGACCAAAAACTTGTACAGTATTACCCATTCACCCTACAAAGCTGTAAATGTGTATGTGTGTACGTGTGTAACAGTACCAGTACTTATGTTATGTTTGTGTAACTAATGATATTCACAGCCTAATCAAAGCACTGCCTTTTGCAGCAGCTGTGAAATGAAGCATGCAATCAACACTAATGAGACTACTGGAGACTGGCTAGCTGTTAGTAATAGTTGTTTTACAATATCTAAGGGACATAGTAAGGAAATACATGTATGCTGTAATGAACGTCCAGTGCATGTGGGCTGAGATATTGTGCAACACGAGGAAGTGATTAGGGTGGGGCCGAAGCCCTGAGGGTTTAGGGTGTTGCCAAAGGCGACGCAACGAAGCCGAATCTGTTGTCAAATTCCACCCGTCATGTCAATAAACACTTTTTCAATCAAACTCACAGCCACCATTGACGCCATACAAACTTCCCCTACATGTACATAACTGTGGTACTGTCTGGGGAAAGAAAACAAATGCACTGTTGCATAATATAGGCCCACCGTTGTGTTCAGAAAATAAAGTGTCAGACCAACTCTGTCAATGCTGATTTGAACATCTGCCGTGCAGTGATAATGGGCATGTTGGGTTGGTCTCTCCTCCACAGGACCCTGAGAGCCCTAGTGAAGAACTGATTGCTCACATGGATTAAGGTCTGTGTGTGTGTGTGTGGGGGGGGGGGAGTGTGTTTTTGTGTGTGGGGGGGGGGGGGGTTTGTGTGGGGTATGTGTTCGTGTATGGGGGTATATGTATGTTTACGGTTGTACTTGTGGGGTCCTAACATGGGGTCCTAACATGCGGTCCTGACATGGGGTCCTGACATGGGGTCCTGACATGGGTTCCTGACATGGGTCCTGACATGGGTTTCCTGACATGGGGTCCTAACATGGGGTCCTGACATGGGGTCCTGACATAGGGTCCTGACATGGGTTCCTAACATGCGGTCCTAACATGGGGTCCTGACATGGGGTCCTAAGATGCAATGGAACAGTGGTCACACTGCCAGCTCACATGCACAAATGGGCGCAAAAATTAAAAAAATAAAACCATCAATTAATGGAGTCAACTGTTGCATGATTTCTTCTGTGTGGGCCATTGAAGAGTGTACACTCCCTACGGACTTGCTAGGTGTGTTTATGCTGTGTAATGTGCTCCTGTGACTGGACTGCTCTTCACAGTCGCTTAGAGACACACGAAGTTTGCTTCAGACAGTTGGAATCACTGACGCTCATCAGTTTATAGAGGACAACCCGCACCCAAGGCTCTGGTAGGTTTAGAAAAGAATTCATTTATCTCATTGCACAAAATGGCAAAGATGTCTGTGGGAAGGAGGCAATATGGGCTAGGCGATTAACAGGGGGAGGGGGAGGGGGAGGGGGGGGGAATAATCATGGGTTTGACACATGGCATTGAAGAAGTGCTGAGTGGACAAAAAAAATGCTGGATAGTGTCAGTGGAACTAGTGGGAAGCCCAAAGTACTCAGTTAGTTGAATAATCGCGTTTTATCGAAGTATCCACTTGACATCGCCAGCGATGGAGGTTGCAGCATGACAGCTTTTATAATAGCCGAGCTGTTTAAATAAGACGGATCCCTTTTGGACAGGCGCCTTCTGGCTGAGTTCTCCCTGGAGCACCTGGACCTGGAGATGGCTGAAAAGGCGTTTGTGCGCTGCAGTGATTACCAGGGCATCCAGTTTGTGAAGCGTCTGAAGGTGCTCGACTCGAGCTCCAAGCAGAATGCTGAAGTGGCAGCCTACTTCAAGAGGTTCGAAGACGCAGAGAGGATATACCTGGAGATGGATAGGAGGTGTGTGTGTGTGTGTGTGTGTTGTGTGTGTGTGTGTGTCTGTGTGTTGTGTGTGTGTGTCTGTGTGTTTGTGTGTGTGTGTCTGTGTGTGTGTGTGTGTGTCTGTGTGTTGTGTGTGTGTGTCTGTGTTGTGTGTGTGTGTCTGTGTGTCTGTGTGTGTGTGTGTCTGTGTGTTGTGTGTGTCTGTGTGTTGTGTGTCTGTGTGTTGTGTGTCTGTGTGTTGTGTGTGTTGTGTGTGTGAGGGTATGGGACATGAATGGGTAATGAAGGCAGTGTGAGGATGGGGACGAGTGCATGTATCTACTCATCCTGAAACTCATCATATGCATGTAAAGGTGATTTCTATACTTACTAGAGTTTATCAGTCCTGTTCCACATCTCCCTCCCTCACCCCTCTCCCTCCCCTCCCTCTATCCCCTCCCTCCTCCCCCTCTCACCTCCTAGAGACCTTGCTGTGGACCTCCGTGTGAAGCTTGGGGACTGGTTCAAGGTGGTCCAACTGCTGAAGACAGGGGGAGGGGCAGGTACATGTGGCATCCCAATTCCTCTCCTGCATTTGAAAGTGAATGTTGTTCTAAACAGGTGATGACACAATCCTGATCCAGGCTTGGAATGCTATAGGAGACTACTACGCAGACAGGCAAAAATGGTGCGTACATGTGTGTGTATTGTTTGGTGATTGGGTGTAGGAAGGTGATGTGTGTGTAGGAGGTGTAGGAAGGTGATGTGTGTAGGGAGGGATTGTGTGTAGGTAGGTGAGGGATGTGTGTAGGAGGGATGTGTGTAGGAAGGTGATGTGTGTAGGAGGAATGTGTGTAGGGAGGTGTGGGAAGTATTCCAAGGTGTGGTGGATGTTAGGTGGGAAAGATACTAGGGGATGTTCTATATGGGATACATGCTTTTGGATGTCATCTTGTACTGCTTGTATGTGCATGCTAACAGATGTGCAGGAGTGTGCACATGTCTGTGTAAGTGTGTGTTATGTGTGTGTTATGTGTGTGTTATGTGTGTGTGTTATGTGTGTGTGTGCTATGTATGCATTGCATGTATGCACATATGCATACATGTACACATATGTATACATGTACACGTATGTATACATGTACACATATGCATACATGTATGGCTTGTAATGTGCACATGAATGTGTAGTGTGCACACATGCATGCACAACCAAAACACTTTTGTTACATGGTGGAAGCAACTAACAGGTGTGTGTTTACAGTCCTGCGCCAAGATCGTTCGTTGCTTGCATCCTTGTAACAATGTTGTAAGTTTTTGGTTGTGTACAGTGCGTGGTTGTGTCTGTGCACATTGCCTGTGAGCCCATGTGTGGGGGTGGGTCTGCAGGCAACACGCAGTCACCTACTACGCCCAGGGCAAGAACCAGGAGCGACTGGCTGAATGCTACTACATCCTGGAGGACTATGATGGACTTGAGAAGCTCGCGAGCTCCTTGCCAGAGAACCATCCCCTGCTTCATGTGAGTGTGGTGTGTGTCGGACGGAGTCAGAGGAGTCTTGTCTGTTGGCACGGTACAAGGAATGGGAGCCATCCATCATTCCCTCTCTTCTCGCCTACAGAGTTTGGCGAAAATGTTTGTGACCGTTGGCATGTGTGAACAGGCTGTGCACTGTTATATCAAGGTACATTGTGGAGTGGTGATGTGGAGTGGTGATGTGGGTGGTGATGTGGAGTGTGGTTGTGAGGGGTAATGGTGTGGGAGGGTGGGGCATTATGGTACAGTGATGATGTGATCGACTAGTGCTATGACATGGTGACAAAGGTGGTGTGATGATGGGGATGGTGTTGTGTGGAGTGGTGATGTGGTGTAGTGGGGAAACTGTCTATGTGGTTCTGCAATTACCTTGTATTTCTGATGTGACGACAGATTGGCAAAATGAAAGAGGCCATCGACAGCTGTGTGGAACTGAACCAGGTGAGCAGACCTCAACAATGCATTGCTACCGCCTCCCTCCTCCTCACCTCGGTCCATACTCTTTTAATCCTCACTTCATCCTCTTCCCCTCCCCCTCCCTTCACCTCATCCTCCCTTCTTCCCCCTCTCTGCCTTCTCACCTCATCCCCCACTCCTTCCTCCCCACTCCTCCCTGCAGTGGGATCAAGCGGTGAACCTTGCAAAGAAGCACAACATTAAGGAGATTGACTCTCTGCTGGCCAAGTATGCCACATACCTGTTGGAGAAAGACAAGATCCTCAGTGCTGTTGAGCTGTATCCACTGCCTGCATCTGTACATGTGTGTGTGTGTGTAGTGTGTGTGTGCAAGTGTGTGTGTGCATGTATGTGTGTGTGTGCGTGTGTGTGTGTGCTGCCTGCATCACACAGGCAGTGACAAAACATTTGAAGCCAGTTGGCTCGAAACATTAGTTTCCACTTTCACCACTCCATTATGTGCAAGACCATGTGTTGTGTTGTGTGTGTTATTCAGGTTCCTTTCATTTGGGTTCCTTGATCATCAACACTAGCTACCATAAGGCTAACCACTTCATAGAGGCAGCAAAACTCCTCATCAAGGTACCATATTTTACCTCCTCGTTTTCCATTCTGTCCATTCCTGCTTGCATCCCTTCCGTTGTCCCTTAACTTAACACACACACACACACACACACACACACACACACACACACACACACAATAATAAAAATATTTTCTCTCCAATCAGGTTGCAAGTTCTGCCAGTGAACAGTCCTTGAACCCATTGAAGATCAAGAAGATCTATGTTTTGGCAGCCCTGTTGGTCAGTTTGTACTCCTTTAGTGTGATAATGTAATCTCCTTTTGGTGTGGTCAGGTGTGATAGATTCAGTATCCAATGATGTAATCTCTTTTCCCACAACTTGTGTCTGCCCACACATGTGCTCTTGCAGGTGGAGAAATTTCGCACTGTGCTGAAGGACACAGAGAAGCAAGCAGACCACAGCAAAGAGGTGACCATTCTTGTTGAAGCTAGTTGGTTTGGATTGACTTTGATCCCCAGGGTACACCAGACTCTCTCCCCCCCCCCCCCACCCCCCTGTGTACAGTCTGGTGTACCACATCCCGCCATAATGCTACTGTTGAAGAGCTTTTGTAGTGTTCAGTTTTTATGACCTAGTTTAGGAGGTTTGGTGTGGTTGTTTCAAGTGATGAAATATGTACTGTACATATAGTCATCACTTGAAACAACCTCCAGAGGTCATAAAAACTAAAACACTGAACACCACAAACACACTTCAACAGTACACTGTATATGGGATCGTTTCCACGAAAAGGGACCTAACATGTTTTTTTTTTCTAGATTTTGTTTTTTTTTTGTTGTTGTTATTCTAGAAGTCTGAAATGTCCTCTACACATTGCTTCTTACATACTGAGAATCGTAGTATCCGTCATGGAGTTGCAAGGGTCTGAATTTTTAATTAGCCATACATTATAACTCAAGTTACATTTCTATTGAGCATACTGGCATTAGGTCCCTTTTCTCGGAAATGACCCCATACGTAGTGCATACTAGGGTGGTACACTGCATGTACATGTGTATACTAAGAGGTGTGCTCATTTTCTTGTGGAATGCCACCTCACTCCTCTTCTTCAACATGTGTCACTCAAGGACATGTTGCTGTCTACAGAGAGCTCGCTGTTGGACAACCCGTGGAGAGGTGCCGAGGTTTGTGTGTGTGTGTGTGTGTGTGTGTGTGTGTGATGCATGGCACACACAATTGTGTATTTTTGTGTAATTGTATGTGACTATATACACAGTGCATTTGTGCCTTAACCACACAAGCACTCAAGACAGTATGCCAAAATACACTTGTATGTACACACAGACACACACACAGACACACACACACACAATACATCATCAACAGGTCATGCTCTAACAGTCATCAGGTACAAACACCCTGCCCACCTGTCTGCTACAAGTGATTGTATGGGTACTTCTGTACTAATCAATCTACTATTGTATTGTAGACTTTGCTGCATCAATCTATATCTCACAAACACACCTCACACACTACATACCTCACATGCTACACACTATACACACCTCGCACTACACACAAATCTCACGCAATGCACACATGTATACATGCCCTGTAGGCATATCACTACTTTCTAATGGCCCAGAGATATTTGTACGCGGGAAAGATCGAAAGCGCCTTAACAACGGTATGAGAATAACCACATGTATGTTAATACTTCATGTATATCATTTTCCATGTCCGGTTTCCCTCTCGAAATGCATTCCTCTGGTTCTTGTATACCACTCCCCTTCCCCTTTACTCCTCCACCATCACAAAGACATTGGTGCTAAGGGAATATGAGGGGGTGTTGCCCCTGGTGGACATCTACTCGCTTCTGGCACTCTGCTCGTGCGCAGCAGGCACATTCAGCCTCTGCTCCAAGGTGCGTTCTTACAATCCCTTTCCTTAAACCCCTTTAACCACTTCTTTAACCACTTCCTCAACCCTCAAAGGGTCATCCATTTCAAATCAACACACTTTTTCCCACCCATGTTTTATTTTTACACAAGTTTTCTTCTATGTGTATGTCTCATAAACATATGCATTTGTATTAAATACTAAGGTTATTACTTCAGCTAATTCAAGATGAGAAACTTTTAACCACAAATGGGAACAGAAAAATCATTCCTTGGCTCATGAACAAGCAATTAAAATGAAAAATTGGAAATTGGGTGTTAAAGTGTTTGAACTTTTGTCTACATAAATGTCGTTACATCCTGATTGAAAATGAAAAGAGTACATGTGATTTAGGTCATATAAATACTGTGTATCGCATATTGTAACAAAATTCTTTTTTACCAATAGCGAAAATACAGTCATGTTTGCAATGCATGTACCTAACTTTAAGGTGGGGGCGACAGCGGGGTTCAGTTGGGAATGCATGTTGAAGTAATAGAGTCCATGGGTGATAATTTCTGCTTGCACTTTCACTTTTTGTATTAGAGCTATGTAAACTGTTATCATAGCTTAGCAATAGCTGATTACCACTACTTAATACCAACAACTTCGTTATGATTCCATAACTTCAACGTGCATTCCCAACTGAACCCCGTTGTCGCCCCCACCTTAAAGTTAGGTACACGCATTGCAAACATTACTGTATTTTCGCTGTTGGAAATTTTTTTCGTGTTGATCAAAATCACTTTGAATATGCATGCAAGTGCAATACTGACATGCATGTAACCCCATAACTAGTCATACAAATATGTGGTCCTGGTGTAAGCACATTTTGTGTGTCCATTATAACCCACTGCACCTCTTGTTCCAACAACCCATAATGCTAACTTGAAAAGGGAGGAGTGAACAGGCATGATATACTACACTGATCTGAGCTGGGCTACGCATTCATGTTTTTGAAGTTGTAAAGTGATGCATTTTAGTGAAGTGAATGGTGGATTCATTAGCCAGTGTGAAAGGAAACAGAATTACTTTGTACATGGATTTATAAGGTTACAAGTGCAGCAAGCATATGCATGTATCATTGAGCTGTGACTGATCAACACATTTTTGCACCCAATATTTAACTCAAGCATGAATGGTGTAACGGTTGTGTGTGCATGCATGCATATACGCACTTGGCGTTCAAAGAGTTAATAAGTTTTTTACAATATGCGATATGCAGTATTTCTATGCACATGTACTCTTTTCGCTTTCAATCAGGATGTAACAAAATTTATGCAGACTAAAGTTCAAACACTTTAATACCCAATTTCCAATTTTCATTTCAATTGCATGTTCATGAGCCAAGGAATGATTTTTAAAAATATACAAATGCAAATGTTTGCGAACATAAAATAAAACTTGTGTAAAAATAAAACATCGGTGGGAAAAAGTCGGTTGATTTGAAATGGAATGACCCAAAACCCACTTCCTCAACCCTCAAAACACCTTTAAGCACTTCCCTTAACCTTTCTTTAACCCTCAAAACCATTTTAAGCACTTCCCTTAACCCTCAAAACCCCATCAACCACTTCCCTTCACGTCCCTTAACCCTCAAAACCCTTTAAGCACTTCTCTTAACCCTCAAAACCCCATCAACCACTTCCCTTAACCCTCAACTTGCTCTGAAGTCTCCTACTTTGCCGCGTAATATAACTTTATTTCCCTCCTCCCCATCCCATCCCTCTTTCCCAGGCGCTCATTAAGCTTGAGTCATCAAAGGAACTGAGCGAGGACCTGAGGATTCTCTATGACCAGCTGTCGTTACAAATATTCACACGGTACGTTTTTTTCTTTTGAATGTAACGTAAAGTTCATCTGGGTGGCTGTGCGTGACACAACCTCCCTTTTCCCTTTATAACGCACAGCCATCCACCAAAGGACAAGGTGTTGGGACACATCATCTGTCCATCATGTGGAGCTGAGATTTCTGATTGGTAAGCCGCTCCACCAAGCAAACAAAGTGCCACTGTAACAGTTTGTTTACAATATACATTTATTTGGGGTTCCCCCCCCCCCCCCCCCCCCCCCCACTTCCACCTACTTGTAACCACAAGTCAGGCCAGTAACAACACCTGCCCCTCCATCCTTCCTTTCCCCCAGCTCAACACCTTACCCATACATAACTTATGCAGTGATTCCCACTTACCAAGAACCCCACAACCAAACATTTATAGGATTGGGCGATTTTTAGTTCATCGCATTGCAACTGCCTATAGCCAGCAAAATGGACTTGCAAGTTAGAAACAACCAGAGATCCATCCATTACCTTAGGCACAACATACTCCCTAAGCTAGACACAAAATACTACTTGGATGATAAAATGTTGAACCAAGAAGGGTATCAGAGCTAGTGATCTAGCTTGCATAATGGAGGTTGCACTGTCCCACAAAGTTAGCGTATCTGACATTCTGCTGAAGCAGTACTGAGCACTAAGTGTTACAAGACAATGAAACACACCGTGCAACAACAATCCAATCATCTTGCATGTTTCTTAGGAAGTACAACAGATTTATAAAATACTCTCCCACAAAACAATGGCGCTTCTGAAAAGCAATGGAGCACTTGTAGCCAGCCTGTCAAGAAAGGCCAACACATAGCGGCGTACTTTGACAAAAAGCCTTTTCTTTTAAGTTCAAACCAACGAGTTCTAGAACCAAGTCTACCCGGGTGTGATTCACACAAAGATCAGATGACACGCAAAGTTTATGGACACTCCATGATCTCTGGCGTAACACTCTGGCCTTAAATAACACGCTGGGGGCAGTATGGGTGCACATAGCTAGTCAGTATGTTGTGCAACAACACATGCAGACCCACACCACACTAACACACTTCACTCCGCATAACTTCTTCACCCTCACAACTTCCCTCCCTTCCCATCAAAGGTCCTTTGCTTGCTCCACGTGCAACATGAAGTTTCCCATATGTGTGGCCACCGGTCAACCCCAGTTGAGTTCCCAGCTATGGATCTGCCAGGTGTGCAAACACAGGGCCAACACAGTCGACATGAAGTCGACTAGGAACTGTCCCCTCTGTCACACACCCAAGCCATGAACAACTGCTTCCATTCACAAAACAAACAAAAAAAGAAACTACAACTATGGAATAATGCCATATGATGTTGGAGAAACAACAGTGTGCACAGCTGCTATGGTTGATATTTTTATCCTATTATCTGTTCACAAAGACAGAATGTAATGGTGTAGTTACGTGGGTAGTCACCATGCTCCCTGTGGAAACCATGCATCAAAGTGTAGATGGCATTACTATATACTGCCACACGACATGTTGCAATAAAGTTTTGCAATAACAGTTTGCTTTGTTTGTTGAAATTACAGTTTGCAGGTACAAAGTAGCCTTACACATCCCAAACATAGAACACTCATTTTAAGTGGTTAAACATTTGATGAAATAAAAAGATTCAACTCAAAATATAAATATTAAAATTGACACAATCATGTTGCATGCCACAAACATAATCACACATTGAATGGTTCTCCACTCACTTTCACCATGTGATAGTCACTGTAGTACTTTTTGTAGTAGCTATAAAACAGGCTTCCAGCCACAGTCACGTGAATGCCATAGAAACGCCACAAGGGCATCTCGTAGCGAAACTCGGAAGCCAAGACAATTCCGACGTAAGCCACCACCACGTTCTTCATCCCGTCAACCACCGCGAACGTCAACGGCGACGTGAGGCGGAGGAGTGCGAGCGTGGCAAGAGCGGTAATGGCGCCACATGCACAGGAGAGCGAGAACACCAGAATGAAGCTCTGCCCCGCCCAATGCGGGTAGTTGTAAGCGGCACGAAGCTCCCCCGTCGCTGCGGCGAACAGCATCACGATGCAAATCCCGACGACCGTGTTGCAGTACAACAACTTGACGGGCCCCATCTGGTCCCCGAGGGTCTGCGACGCATAGAGGAGGTAGCCCGCGTAAACAGCGTTGCTCAGGACAACGACAGCGGCGCCTGCGTACTGCTCTGCCGAACAGTAGTGAAGGGCGGTGAGGAACGTGCCCAGTAGCATCATTGCGAGGGCTGCATTGACGTGGAGAGACTCGTAGCGGGAAAAGACGAGTGCTTGTCCCGTAGCGACGAATAGAAGCGTGAACCACTGCAGGAGCACGTACACGGAGGAGTCCGCAGACCGGATACCCTCCAATGCCAGGAACAGGTACGAAACGTAGGCGACGGAGAGGGGGAGGGTGCGCTTCAATTCGGCAAGAGTGACTGTATTCACGCAAGCCCGCTTCATGGCCACGAGGACGAATAGCGTAGCGACGAGTTGCCCTAGACCAACAAGCACCAAGGGACAGTTTACGCTCACAAGTGCCATTTTGCTCGTGCTTGTGGTAGCGATGGACGCAATACAGAACACCAGAAAAAACACCGTTTGTTTCGATAACGGAGTTCTGCTCCTCACTGGAATTAAAGCACGGCCTTTATCTGCAGTTTCTGGGTCCATGGTACATCTTAGTCGAACTCAGACTCAGCCTCTCGACCCCAGTCTCAGAAAAGCAATTATTACCAACAGGTTAATCGTCTAACAAGCAGGGCTAGCGACGGAGAGGACATTTACGGATATTTAGATGAAAATGATCTTGCTATAGCTAATTAACGCGCTACCATTTTCAAGGCCTGTTTACCCAGTTTCACTACGCCTTTATATTGATAATTCCATGCATAGTAACACACTAAGCACAAACCCAAATCAACTGCTCACATGTCCATCGCGTTTCAACATAAGGCATAACGCTTTTAGTAATCACGTGCTGCTTAATTCGTTTAGAGTGCCATCTTTTGGCGGGCTATTTGTGCGGCTCTCGAACTTCCAGGTGAGTTGTGACAATAAAATACAGAATCTACGGGCATTGTAAAATGATTTAAGCTGGGCCACGTCTCGAGACGCGATATCTAGGACATACAAAATCGCAGTCGAAATCTTTGAATAATTATCAACACTTCGGTTTTTATAGATGCTTTGCGATGGAGTTTCATTGCAGACAGCTTACAAAACATTGCAGGGTCTGCGGTGGGAGGTTGGTGGTGGCTAAGAAGTCCAAAAGAACCATTTACAACTCCCTATCTTACAAAAAGGAGCTCAAACTAGCCTTCGGTATTGATGTGATTGTTGATCACATCGAGATCCACCCACCATCATTTTGCAAACCCTGTAAGCTAAGTATGGATAGGGTGTTAAACACACACTCACACCACACACAGACCACACCACCAGGCAACACACAATCACACACCAAAATCACACAAACACCACCAACACAGGCACACACCATGCACCCACATACAACAACACCACTCACACCACACACGTACACACCCCACAACACCACACCCACACAACCACACACCCACAGACCACACACACACAGACCACACAAACCACACCACACAACCTACACCATGCACTCATACCACACCCACACCAAACACCACACCACACTACACACACACACCACGCACATCACCATGCACGCACACCACCACACCACACATACACAACACACCCACCCATGCACACACCATCACCACACACACACCCACATACCACACACACACACACACACACACCACACACACACACACACACACACCACACACACACACACACACACACACACGCCATCAATTGATCTAGAACCAAAGCTGCGAATTGATATTGTACAAGGATTACATGTATAATACAACCACCATTCATTAAGGGGAAGGAGGAGTTAAAGGCTTCGAGGCAGAACATGCTAGTACCATTCAGAGCCCTACAAGTGGAAAGCCCACACTGCAGACAAGTGTGGAGTGAGTGAAGAGCATGCAAATTATACTTTATGTCTAACTCAATTTCATTGCATGATCACAAAGAAAAGAGGCTACTGTGTGTCGTCAAAGAGCACTTAATAAGTATTTCGCCAGACTCAATCAGTGCTCAGCCACCACCCACAAAGAGAGCAAAACACGCTGCTGCAGTATAGTGGATTTATACTCACCTACACTCCCTCCATACATTCAGCACACTAAACTCAGTTAAACGTTCCCTACACCCGACCGGCACGCACTTGACTTTTGAAGCACATAAATCGCGTCTCAGAAAAAGAGTAACATAAAACGAAAGCTCGATCTATGTACAATACCTTTGTAAAAGTCGTTTCTCAACTGGAAGTTCCTACGTTGGACACTAACTAGTTTTGTAAATCTACCTCCGCGTAAGTAGGCCGCTTTTGAACGACGCTTCTCCAGACCGAAACAATCTTTGATGCCGAAACACACCTTGTTCAGTAGAGCACAGATTCATCTTCAACAATACCTCGTGGTCATCACGTGTTCCATTCAGTAACTGTACAGCGAATTCCAACGGGTACAATTCATTACAACCGTTGCTAGGTGAGGTAATCGCCATTTCAAAATTTCGGGGCGTAGGTCTGACATTTCAATGGATTGAAACACCCGTGAGCGGTAGGTACTGCAGTTAGACATTTACAATGAAATGCGCGAATAAAGGTTTACTACTTTGATGTCATGGTTTATGTATTTGCATTATTAATGAATTGTCAAAACCACAAGCTCAAGTTGTGGCGAACAAGCAATGAAGTCCGACATGTCACTCTCATGTAGAAGACTGCCCAGGTCATTTTGGCATACTCAATTCCTCCTGATCGTCTGAACATTTGTGTTGGTGACTTGGTGTGTAATAAAATTGTGCTTTGTGTAATGTAGGGTCAATTAAGTAGTGTTCGCCACCCGCGAGTACCGATATCGGTATTCTTACGTCAAGGGCGTACACAACAGCCCAAGAGGTATTGCCTTCATCACGTGGCGTAAGTTGTGATACAACAGGTGTGATTTTCCAGTCCATCAGTACAAGCAATCGATTTTTAAATTAAATATTTAGTAGAAACTGCCAGAATTTCTTTTTACCAGCTAGATTGTAAGTTACAAATCAATTGACCATAGGAATCAAGCATTGCTTTTTTGTTGCTGCCAGTATCCTGGAAAATGGAGTTGACCATAAATACACAAAGCATTCTACTGAGAAGTTTGTTGTACAAAAGCTAATTGTTACGACCTACGAGTCATTTAATTAGTAACTGCTTTTTACTGGTCAGTTGTGCAAGCAAACCTGCCGCCCACACAAACATCAAAGCACTTTATATGTTCATCGTTATTAAATGTGCATGGTTTGTTGATTGTGGTTACGCGTGCGTGAAAGAGGGCGTATCTCCGACCTTTCACCCCAACGCCCACTTATAGCCCTAATGAATACTAAACACTCTCAAGTAGCGGTGATGTAATCCATCCGCAGCTAGGTTCTGGGTACGTGACTATGCCTCTAGTATGCACTCGTCATGCATCTACTCGTTTTGTGTACCAAGCAACATAGACCCTTCACGAACTTTACATATAAATGTCCTACACTACTACGGAACAAAGTGTATTAGGAATATAGGTTTAGTCGCACGGTGAGTGATCTTATGTCCGTTACAACATGTCTACAAGATGTTTTCGTTTTGGGAATGCATGGGTCGAAAACTTTTTCTGTAATTTCCTGCAGTGTATAGACTGTAATTGGAAAAGACCCTATACAGATATTTTTGAGATAGAAACAAGAAACCATGGCTCTTATAAATTTGTGGGTGCTTTATGTGTTTGTGTACAAACACATGCAGAAAGTCTTTGTGAAGCGACTGGTCTCGATTTAAAGCTGCTTCTTGCTCACGCTTTTGTCTCACTGCTGGCCAAATCCTGCTCCTTCTGCTTCTTTGCCGCCTGCTCCTCCTTGAACTTGAAGAAGGTGTACAGTAAGTTAGCTGCAACGCTCACGTGGATCCCTATGAAATTGTACAGCTCGAACATGTAGTCCCCGCCAACGTACATCCCGATGTAAGTCACCACCACGTTCTTAATGCCGCCCACCACGGTGTACGTGAGCGCCGAGGTGAGTTGCTGACAGAGGGTTACCGAGTACATCAGGACGGCCCCCATGATGCAGGAGAGGAAGAAGTTGACCAGGAAGCCCGCGCTCGTCCAGTTGGGATACTCGTAGGCGGTCCGGAGCTCTCCCGTGGCTGCAGCCAGCACGAGTGCCGGCACGAAGGCGACGAGAGAGTTGTAGTACATCAGCTCGACGTTCCCCATGTCGCCGCTCAGTTTCTTCTTGGCGTAGAGATTGTTGGCCGCCGTGGCAACGTTGTTGAGCGTGACGTAAGTGTAGCCTATGAGATCGAAGGTCAGGTCCCTGTAAGCCGCAACGAAGGCGCCGACGATCATGAGAATCAGACTGAAATTGACCTGCGTCGTCTCGTACTTACTAAACATGTAGATCTGACCGACGGAGACGAAAATGAGGGTGAACCGTCTCAGGACCGTGAACATGGGCAAGTTCGTTTTTTGCGTTCCTCCTAAACCCAGAACGAGGTTGAAAAAATAGAATATCGGCAAGGGGAAGATGCGCTTCAGTTGACTCCAGCTCAGGTCGGGAAAGCTCACCAATTTGAGCATCTTGAGTGCCCACAGGAGGACCACAATGGTGACGATCTGGCCAAGCCCCACCACTTGGAAGGCGCGGAAGTTGTACGTTGTAAGGACGGTCTTGTTCACGGTCATGATAAGTATAGAGGCGACTCCAAAGAAGAACGATGCACCGACTTGCTTCGCTATCTTTATCCATAGTTCTCTGCTGAGCGTCGCCGACGTGACGGTATTAGCTCCTTCCACCTTTGCGTTAGCTGTACTAGCCATTAGGGATCACGCGACGGCTCTAAAAAGTGGTCACGTGGCGGCAATAATTTTGCTTACATGTAGTATGGGAGCGCCGTTGTCGCCGTTGTATAATAAATATAGTTATAGTCCACGTTGTGTAAGCTAATGTCAGCCAGGAGAACACTTTTTAGCAATTCACTACCATCGTGGATCTTACAGTGTAAGCGCGAAACTACTAATTCAGTGTTACTTCTTGCGGGCTTTAAACTAATCAACGCGTAATCCACGCAAAGAAATGCAGCCGTCCAACAGAGTAGTCAAAATTTCGTAAAACGACATACGGTCTGGAACTTAGTGGCGCAGAAACAAATAACCACAATAAACCTAAAAAGTATATTGGTGAATGCTTTAGGGTGGAAGTGTTGCTACATACATGTCCCTAAACAGGTACTGTTCAGAAATGTGTTCCAATATGTTAGAAAATGCAAGGGGGCCTCCAAAACGTTTTCTCCGCATAAATTCAGGAAGGTACGTCTCGAAAAGCTTTGAGTGCATTGTCTTCTCCTCCCTCAACATTCTTTTACAACTAGCTCCACATGCTGGGTCTACAAAGTGGACTGAATGGTTTACAGTGTCATGAACCACACCAGTTACTGCGTTGAGGCTGCGGTACGAACTCCACTCGTCACTGTACACAATGCTGCCAGGTCTACCATATTGCTGTATAATGGGTAGAAGTGTAGCAGCATTTCTATGTTCCACTTCCACCCAAAAGCAATCACCAGTCGTCCTCTATTCCTCCAAATACCCAATGACCATCAACAACCCACCCTCGATTAAATTTCATCTTCCCGAACTTGCTCTCATCGATTTCGACCTCCACACCCTGGCCTCCTATGACAGCAGGGTGATCAACGAAATACTGGGCACATACATCCCGAAAAAAATTATACCAGTCCACAGCAGTATACCAAGCAACCTACATGTAGCAATATGGCATCAGATGTCATGTACAAAGGCTACAACTTACATCCACTTCTGCCATCACTTTGCCAACAGGAGTCTTTGTGGACCAAAGGTATATCATGCTGAGGATTTGTGAAATAAGTAGGTGGCTCCCCTCAAAAAACGTCCCCGATCGCAGGGCCACCTCTTTTCTACATCCCTTTCTGGGGCATCTCCAACCTATATTCTCAGGGTTAGTGCCCTTTCTCTTAACAAGACGCATGTCTGTTCCACACTTAGGGCACATCTTGCTGTCAGACAGCAGCTTGTGCCGCTGACACCAATGCACTGCAGCCAGTTCTCTATAAGTCATCGAACCAACAGTCCATTGTGGCAATTGCGCTTGAGCCATCCTAAGTGATTCATCACAGTCCCTTTTTGTCTGCCTTTTAATACTACCCACCATTACCCGCCAAAAAGGGTATGTCGTTTTACGAAATTTTGACTACTCATGAGATGTGCGTGGATTACGCGTTGATTAGTTCAAAGCATGTGTGAATTAAATTTTGTCCCGTATGAAGTAAAGTGCGAGGGGGGTATCTAATCTGCAGTATAACCACACCCCCCCCCCCCCCCGACCCGATCTTAATTCTGCTTAGTTACGCAAAACGCCTCACAACAAAGCCATCGTACTGTTTAAGTCATTTGCCGTTGTCCAATTTCAAAATACTAGTGAAACTGTTCAGGCATTACGTCAACAAGCTGCTAATTTTGAGCCTCTTATGTTAAGCACTGACATCCCATCATTCACATACAAAACAACAAGCTTGTCAATGGATTGGTGCATGATGCATGAATCCATTGACAAGCTTGTGGTGTTTTGTTTTTGTTTTTTTTGGGGGGGGGGGGGGGGGGGGGGTAAAATGCACTAAGTCATGTGTAGCTTCCATTTCCTATTGACAATTAGTTAACCGTGATAGTATTTTATATCTGATATAGCCAACGGCGTTCCATAGCTACAAGCTATGCAAAAATAATTAAATAAGTACATCTTCTGCGTGCTACAGCTAAAAAGTCATATGAAACTGCAGCAGTGCACTGTAGCTGCAGGCACAATAAGCAACCGGGAAGCTCTTAGTTCAAATTATTTTCACGCCAGCAAATCCAATTGAGTTCCAGCCATAGTTTGCACGCAACTGAGCAGAAGAGAAGTAGATTGCTTAGATTGGGGCTGAATGGGAGCTGATTAAACGAAGCCCGTCATCCGCTCTTGCAGGACCTAGTCCGTGGCGTATCCAGAGGGGTTTCCTGAAAATATTCACAACTCATTTAAGGAGTGGCTAATACCATATATGGTGAAAATGAATTGTGAATATGCTCAGGAAACCCCTATGGATACGCCACTGTAGTCTTGGCCCCAGATCAGAGGCCGATGATTACGTCACCGGAACAGCTACAATTTTTAAACTATAGGACATAAAGGATAACCTCAGTAGAATTTTTTTTTAGTTCACAACAAATTTTAGCAACAAAATATTATATTAAGATTCAAAAGAAAGAAGTACACTGTACGTCATCACCTATGATAACAACCATAGCCCGTAGGTTTGGTGCTTGAGACCAAGTTCTGAAGCAGACGACGGGGCCGATATTCATTATCAGGCATTAATACAGAACCGGACCTGTACATTGCCTTTTACCCATGCTAAGCCTAGTGTGGACTTATAATTGTGGAGCTCCGGAGATGACAGCTCATATTTTTAAAATTAATTGACCGCGCGCGCGTTTTTACGGAACGTTTACGCCTGTCAATTTGGGTATGTCAACGCTCGGGTACCCTTTAGGCACCGTGAGTGGTACTGATATTCCTGTCGAACATCTCGATTTCGAATACATCAAGAAGTGCAAAAATGCGAAGGAAATCGAAAAAATTCTGCAAGTCCTTAGGTGAGATCGACGGTGCGCTCCAAAAATAGATATATAGGTGTAAAAAGGAGCTGTAGTTTCTCGTCCTTTCCAACTTTGATTTACAATCTAATTGTGAGTTGTGGTCTGTTCGATATATGGGCCTGTGACGTGGGTGTGTACGTTGGTGTACGTATCGCACAGACCACAAATTATTAGTTTGTAGACTGCGCGTGTTGGAACAGCCGCAATGCAAATGGAATCGATTACGTTTCGTCGAAGGAAATTGCTTCATTCTCGGGTCTATGTGTGTGTCTCTGTTTTGAATTCAAAGCTTTTCCTTGTGGGGGGGGGGGGGGGGGGGGGGGGGGGGGGGGGGGGGGGGGGGGGTGGGGTGGGGGGGGGGGGTTGCAAGGGGTGAAGGACCCTGGTACTCTCCCTCTGAGCGAGGAAACTCAGACGAGGAAGAGGTACACAGGTAGGAGGATAGTGGGATTCTAACACCACATGGGTCCTGATGTGAGCAATATTCCCCACCATTTCAATAGCATTCCAAGGGATGAGGTATTGGAGTGTGTTGGGTTGTGGGTGAGGTCAGTGGGTGTGTCTGCAGGGTTCCTTACGTTCTGTCACCCTACTTTGTGTAGACCATACCATAATATCATTCTCACCTTGTACTTTAATGTCATCCCCACCTTGTACCTTAATGTCATCCCCACCTTATACCCTAATGTCATCCCCACCTTGTACCTTAATGTCATCCCCGCCTTGTACCCTAATGTCATCCCCACCTTGTACCCTAATGTCATCCCCGCCTTGTACCTTAATGTCATCCTCACCTTGTACCCTAATGTCATCCTCACCTTGTACCCTAATGTCATCCTCACCTTGTACCCTAATGTCATCCCCGCCTTGTACCCTAATGTCATCCCCACCTTGTACCCTAATGTCATTCTCACCTTGTACCCTAATTTCATCCGCACCTTGGGCAGACACGTAGCTTTATTGAAGTCAAATTATAGTTTCAATTTCTTCATCTTAATACATTATGTTGCTGTGTGTGTGTGTGTGCATGTGTGCATGTGTGTGAGGTCATTGTCTTCTCTCACCTTCCTCACCACCTCCCTCTCTCCCTACCTACCTCCCTCCCCCCCCCCCCCCCCCCCCCCTCCTATCCTATCCGTTTCCCTCAAAACAGATCCAATGTAGAGGGACACTACCCTGAGCTCATCAAGGCCACCGAGGAGAGGCTTCACCAGCTGAACCCTCAAAGGTACGGTAGACACAGCAGATTTATACTGTGGGAGATGGGGTGAATATGCACCATATTACCGTCATACCTGCCTAAAGTGGTCAGAATTGTCGTGGCCATATTATGGAAGGTGGCTGCAATACAATTGGCGGTGTACATGCATCATGCAGAGTGGAGTAACACGAACCGGGACCATCCAGAACTGATCACAGTGGTGTGTGTGTGTGTGTGTGTGTGTGTGTGTGTGTGTGTGTGTGTGTGTGTGTGTGTGTGTGTGTGTGTGTGTGTGTGTGTGTGTGTGTGTGTGTGTGTGTGTGTGTGTGTGTGTGTGTGTGTGTGTGACCACTAGGCTGTGCAGACACCTGCATTGGTGTTACAGCAACGATGAGAGTCTGTGTGGCATTTAGCAAACCTTCGAAAGTGTGCACTTATCTTTTGAGTGTAGTGTTTGCATTAGAAGATGGGTTTGTGCTCAACTGGAGCTGGTGTACAGTAAGCTGTCACTTGAAGACTTATTCCACAGTTATTGGTAGCTGGGGGGGGGGGGGGGGGGGGGTGCATTGAGGCCTTGACAATGTAGAGCAGTACTATGCTAGTATGAATCATTCAGTCCAGATGCTGTTATATACCATCTCTGTATTACACATCTCTTGACTATGCATGCAGGAGTCGACTAACAGCTACCATCGTGACACCAATATTAATTTTGTTCTTTGTCTCTTTGATGCCAATTTGATGTGTAGCAAAACGATTTGAAAAGCAGTGAAATAGCGAATCACTCCCAAGTGGTGCCATCTCTTGACCCATTGTTCATCTTTTTCTCCATATGTCCTATGAAACTGATTTTCTTGCACTCTTCAAACTTCTAAAATAATTGACACAACGGAGTCCATCTAGATCAACTGGTACAATAGAGTCCATCAAACTTAACCGTATTTTATGTCTGGGTGTTGTTTGATCCACTCATAAAAGTGACACAGTCTTACCCATTTTGTCTACAAGTGCTGCTTTGTGAAGGTTGCTTTTCCAGTGGTGCAGTCTCAATGGTCTTCAGGGTGTAGTGTCATGCACATTAGTCAGGGTGCTGTCATGCAGCCAGTGTTTCTAGAATCAGCTCAGAGCAAGTTACCTGAGGTTGCTGATTCAAACTACTTGCTCATTGAGGCCTGCTCTATGTGCCTCTGCTTCCAACCAGTGCTATGTGCCTCTGCTTCCAACTTTCCTACAATATCATCTCTGGATGGAGTGGCTGCATTTGCACCCTGCATTTTTTGTAGGGTAGCAAAGTGTGGGGAGACTGACAGCTTTGAGACCTGTGTAACAGTGAAGGAAGTACATTGATATTAAATACTGGCAAAGGACGCAACTCGTTGATGAGGGGCTGTTGTGGAAATCATATTTTCTTGCCAGAAACTGACAAGGCTATATGTCTCTTTGGTGGAGTGGCTGTATTTGCACTCTGCAGGTGCATTGTTGTGGATCATACGTGTTTGACAACATTCTGTTCAATGGATGAAAGTTGTTGCTATTTATGACATACTTCCAGTCTTTGGAAAGCAGCTGATGTAATGTCAGTAGCAATGAGTTATATGCTTTGGTACTGCCTCTTTGTTACTGGAACACATACTCTCTCTTTCCTCATTAAATTCTGTGTTAGGGATTCCATCAGTGCAACACTGGTTATACTGGTTATACTGGTTATACTGGTTATACTGGTTATATTTATTTCACTGTTTAGGTACGCTCTAGAAACTATACAGTGTACATGATATGAAATAAGAATAAATATTGTTTTGATGGGTTAAAAATAATTGGAACAATGTATCTAAGGCCACAAACTACAATATGTATGGTCGTCTTAGTTTATCCAGTGAGATGTAGAATGCCAGAGCTTTTCTAATACAGTCACACTCACCATCAGAAGCCTTTGATGTCTGCTCCGTTTCGCAGGATGTGCAGTCTGTGTGTTGTGTGCATGTATTGTTATAGCTGTAGAAATTATTTGTTGTATGATGTATGTTAGGTGTTGTGTATGTATGCGTAACTTCATTGGTACCACCCAGCAAGCTGCTGTGGAAGGACCAGAAGGTGCAGTCTCTGAGTGACCTTCCAATGGACCAGCAGAGGGAACTGCTAGGAGAACTAGAGGTGAGTGGCATTGATAACTGGAGGTTGAGATGGTGGCATTGGTAACTGGAGGTGGTGATGGTGGCATTGGTAACTGGAGGTGGTGATGGTGGCATTGGTAACTGGAGGTGGAGATGGAGGCATTGGTAACTGGAGGTGGGGATGGAGGCATTGGTAACTGGAGGTGGTGATGGTGGCATTGGTAACTGGAGGGGGAGATGGAGGTATTGGTAACTGGAGGTGGTGATGGTGGCATTGGTAACTGGAGGTGGTGATGGAGGCATTGGTAACTGGAGGTGGTGATGGAGGTATTGGTAACTGGAGGTGGTGATGGTGGCATTGGTAACTGGAGGTGGTGATGGAGGCATTGGTAACTGGAGGTGGGGATGGTGGCATTGGTAACTGGAGGTGGTGATGGAGGCATTGGTAACTGGAGGTGGTGATGGAGGCATTGGTAACTGGAGGTGGTGATGGTGGCATTGGGGTGTGTGCATCTATGCAGGTAGGGACAGAGTTGTGTGTTTATGATGGTGATGTGACAAAGAGACGAAGTGAACTAATGTGGATCAGGTGATTGGGAGGATGATGGGCCTGATGATGTGGCAGAGGGGATGGAGCATGCTTGTGTTTGTGGTGTGAGAGAGAGAGAGAGAGAGAGAGGGGGGGGGGAAAGAGAAAGGGAGGATGAGAGAGGGGGGGGGGGGGGGGAAAGAGAAAGGGAGGATCTACTTTGACCATTGCACCTGAAGGGGCAAGGAGAGGAACACAGGGATATGAGAGCCCCTGTCTCTGTTAGAAAGGGACTGGGGACTCCAATACTATGTTACAAGGCTGATATAATGATGTTACTAAATATAGAACAAGACTTCCAATACCTACCAGAAGATTTCTTACCACTTGTCCTTTTTACGTGCTGAATGGTGTAATTTAGTAATCTTGAGGGGACTGAAGATTTTGCTATATATAGATGACTTTGAGGTGCAGGACCTCTTCGCGTACAATCGAAGCCTTTTCGTGGTTTGTAACAAAACAGTACATGCACTAGATACAGAGGGCCTCTACTTAATTATATTCGTTTTACACCAGTTCTGGCATTGGTATTGATAGCTATAGATCATCGTCACTATTCCATCTAGGAATGAGATGTGTGTGTGAGTGTGTGTGTGTGTGTGTGTGTGTGTGTGTGTGTGTGTGTGTGTGTGTGTGTGTGTGTGTGTGTGTGTGTGTGTGTGTGTGTGTGTGTGAGGCATCTTCTGTCAGTTAGGAACATTCCTCTTTTACACGATAGGAGTTTAATAAATATTCAGCTGCAAAGTGCGATTGAAAAATGAACAATTATTGCTCGAGATATACTGGTAGTATTTTTATAAAATCAACATCAACATGCAGTATGTAAGTATTGATGCACAAGGTTCATTCCAAGTCAAATCAACACAATTATTGACACCTATGTTTCAATATTTTGTAGGTTTGTTGCACTGATTCAGATATACAAAATACAAATTTTGAATTCCAAAGTCGAATCGTTTGGGAACCACAAGGTGTGATTGGCCACAAATGAAAACAATCCTGAATATCTCACAGTGCATTGCATGGACAGCTGAAATATTTTTACCACATATGGCTACCATGAGAGGCTACATTTTGTTAAATGGGTGTGGCTCCGCGCTTCACAATGTGTTTATGTATATTGTTTTGTATGCTTCTCAACACTGCCATTTAAAAAACATCACTTTGTTTTGATTCTTTCCCTCTTTTAACGGAAGAGTACATAATTTTCTTTAGGTCTTCCAAGATTGAAGGTGGCACGAAAAGCCATTCCTTGGCGTAATGCGTTGAAGAGAGTGTCTTCCTGAGCTGAAGAGCTGCAAAGAAATCTTACAGAGGTGATCATGCTACGTAACATCTATGTAAACAAAACACCACATCTGCACTGTGCTCAGCATTACTCCAGAGCAGACCAAGGCAGAGCAGAGAGTGTAGACACACCACGGCAGAGCAGAGAGTGTAGACACACCAAGGCAGAGCAGAGAGTGTAGACACACCAAGGCAGAGCAGAGAGTGTAGACACACCAAGGCAGAGCAGAGAGTGTAGACACACCAAGGCAGAGCAGAGAGTGTAGACACACCAAGGCAGTGTTGCTTGAGCAGAGAGTGTAGACACACCAAGGCAGAGCAGAGAGTGTAGACACACCAAGACAGTGTTGCTTGAGCACAGTGCAGATTGTTTACGTAGACATTTATGTAGCCATGATTGCCTTTGTAAGATTTCTTTGCAGCTCTTCAGCTCAGGAACACACTCACTTCAACGCATCATGCCAAGGAATGGCTTTTCCTGCAAACTTGGAAGACCTAAAGAACATTAATTAATTCTAGCCTACACAGCCAAATTTGAACAACATATATGTCATACAGTAAATGATTTTAGCATATATGGGTCATAATGTTCTTACATTTTGGTACAGATTGTCAAACTGTTTTCATATACCATATGTCGTGCTGAACGGATAAGTTGTACCGGTTATGATTCAAAAATGTATCATTAATGATAGGGACATATCCGGTACAGAAAATTACTATTGGCTGTATATGTATCACGTGAGTGTATATTTAGGCAGTGTTAAGTTGTCGTGCAGAGCAGGTGCCTTTTGACATACCAGGTATGTATTAAAAAAAAAAAAAACCAATGCACATAGTCTGTAGACGAGTTACGTGCGCGTTACCCACCTACAATTTTATAATGTGCTTGCTTAAAAAAAAAATTAGCTCGTATCGACGGGGCACACGTGTACTTGAAAAGAACGTGGATATGAATGTGTGTGTGGGCGCGTGTACATTCGCATGTGAATTTTAGCTTGCGTACATGTACGCAATGCATACACGTTGGAATGAATTCTTGCCTTCCTCGTAAGAACATGCCAGCGCCTCAGAATCGTTGGCGCTACTGTATTTTACTACATATACGTGTGTGTGAGAGATTCGGGTATGGAGTTAGTTGAGATGGATCCGATCACAATGAAATAGGCTGATGAGGTTTTGTATAGTATTCATAAGGGTTGTGCATTTCACAATGGTAGCTGCAGGTGGGATCAGATTACATGTAGTGTGCATTCAGTATCTATCTGTAGTGACCCTTCTATTCTCCTCTGTCTATTGTTGATGGAGTTGCTCCCTCCCTCCCTCCATCTCTTTCTCCCTTCCTCCTTCCCTCCCTCTCTTCCTCCTTCCCTTCCTCCCTCCCTCCCTCTCTCCATCTCTTCCTTCCTCCCTTCCTCCCTTCTTCCTCCTCCCTTCCTCCCTTCTTCCTCCCTCCCTTCCTCCCTTCTTCCTCCCTCCCTTCCTCCCTTTTTCCTCCCTCCCTTCCTCCCTTCTTCCTCCCTCCCTCCTTCCTCCCTTCTCCCTCCCTCCCTCCCTCCCTCCCTCCCTCCCTCCCTCCCTCCCTCCCTCCCTCTCCATCTCTTCCTCCCTCCCTTCCTCCCTCCCTCCCTCTCTCCATCTCTTCCTCCCTCCCTCCCTCTCCATCTCTTCCTCCCTCCCTCTCCATCTCTTCCTCCTCCCTCCCTCACCTCCTCACCCTTCCTCCACCTTCCCTCATGCTGTGCTGTACAGGATTGGAGCGGTCAATTTCAAAAAAACCAATCCCCACCCTCACGCTATCTTTCTGAGCAGGACGATTCATTGCCACAAGTACGAAACCCGACTGTGATCACAACAAATCAGGTTAGTGCACCCACAATGGGCTGGGGCCTCGATGGGAGTGTTAGAGCAAATGATGGAATGTGAGCATCGTATTAGAGAGATGGGCTCTGTTTTAGCGAGATGAGGTAGCTCACATCTGACGTTTACCTTGTGATTTTGTACCCATTGTAATGGTGTATCTGGGATGGTGTGCCTGTTTTGATGGTGTGTCTGTTGTGCCTGTTGTGATGATGTGCCTGTTGTGATGGTGTGCCTGTTGTGATGGTTTGCCTGTTGTGATGGTGTGCCTGTTGTGATGGTGTGCCTGTTGTGATGGTGTGCCTGTTGTGATGGTATGCCTGTTGTGATGGTGTGCCTGTTGTGATGATGTCCCTGTATTGGTGGTGTCCCTGTGTGATGGTGTGCCTGTCTTGAAGGTGTGCTCTTTATATTAATGACTTTCCTGGCACCACACCATTCTGAAAGAAAAGTAGCACAGCAGTGGATAAACACAATTGTAACCTTGACAACACAAAGGTCAAGCCACCTGAGAACGAAACAGCCAGTTTAAGATTTGGTGAGCCTTGGTATGAATGGTGTACATGGATGTTTGATGTAGTGGTGTGCTCATGTTGCCAGAGGTCACCATGGCAGCTGCAGACAAAGAAAGGAATGCAAATCGTGAGAGAGAAAAAGGAAATGAGGTGCATCACGTGTGTTTGGTGCAAGTGGTCTTGATGCATGTGTTTGTGTGTGTTTGTGTGTGTCTGTGTCTGTGTCTGTGTCATGTGTGTATGTGTGTCATGTCTATGTGTGTGTTTCCCCAGGCCTATAAAGCTGGGGACTTCAAGGAGGCCTATGAATACTACACACGCAGTATCAGCCTATTCCCCACTGCCGCTGCATACAACAATCGTGCCATTACAGGTCAGATCTAAGATCTGTAGCGGAGGTTGGGTGTATGGAATGCTCTCTGCTTCACACACTGCATGTAGTAACACCCATTTGCACACACAGTCATTTGATGATCGTGCTCAACTGATATATTGTTCCATCCCGCCTCATTCCCACCTTCCCGTGCTGCTTCCATCCCGGTTCCACCCCGCCTCACTCCTACCCCGGTTCCATCCCACCTCACTCCCACCCTGGTTCCATCCTGCCTCCTCCTCCCACCCTGGTCTCCTTCTCTGGCGGTCTGTAGCAATCAAGTTGTCGAGATTCTCTGATGCTGTCTCTGACTGCAATGTAGCGTTGAAACTGGAACCCACCAATACTAAAGGTAAGTGCAGGTCATGTCTCACACACAACACATATGCCTATATAATGCACACATATACACACAGACACTCATCCATACACACACACACACACACACACACACACACACACACACACACACTTGGGAGGTAGCAATAAGCATGAATGTGATGTAAAATAACCCACTATTGTACTATTTGTACCTTGTGTGCATAGTGACATAGAGACTGCAGTCTCCAGCTATGGTACGCTATTCCTTGAGCTTGTACATGTGCTCTTGTTTTACACAGCACTGTTGCGGCGTGCAAATGCTTACAAAAGTCTGAAGAAAAACGCGGAAGCTATTGCCGACCTGCAGAGCGTGCTCAAATTAGAACCTTCTAACGAGGCAGCCAAATCCGAACTCGAAGCATTCCTGAAGGAAGTGGGCGGAGCAAAAAGCGACGCCACAGCTGGTGGTAGTCGTCAAGACTCAGGGAAAGGTTTCCGTGTCCCAGTGCAGGAGGTGAAGGACTCCTCAGATAGTGGCAAAGGAAGTGGCAACGCTGCTCAATCAAACACTTCTGGGGCCTATTCAAGCACTTCTGCCCCTAAAATGGCTGCTGCTCAGACCCCGCCCATTGCAACGCAGGCTCCACCCACCACTACACACGCTCCTCCCCCTCTCCCGCCCAAAGTCAATAAGCTTAAGGAAGAGGGGAATGCCTTTTTCAAGGCAGGGCAATATGGGTATGCTGAGCAGAAGTATACCCAGGCACTTCAAGAGCTTGGTAAGCATGAGTGAGTGTGTGGACATGCTTGTAACATACGTTGCGCTTGTCTGAGGTGTGTTGTATATATGTTTAATGCCTGTGTCTGCTGTGCCCTCACTATGCTTGGAGCATCTAGTTGTCTTGTGCTTGCATGTACATGTGTCTATGCATGTACACATGTGTTAGCATGTGCACATGTGTTTGCATGTACACATGTGTTTGCATGTACACATGTGTTAGCATGTACACATGTGTTAGCATGTACACATGTGTTTGCATGTACACATGTGTTAGCAATGTTGTTCATATTTCCACTTCATTATTTCATATTTCAAATTCAAGATTCAATGCTCATGTACACATGTGTTAGCATGTGCACATGTGTTAGCACGTGTATGTGTACACACCTCTCTTGATGTATTTCATATGTTATAGTTGGCAAGGAGCAGAGTGAGAACATAGCGCTGTTGCTAAGCAACAGGGCAGCCTGCTACCTGAAGGACGGGAGCCTAGCCAAGTGTGTGGAGGACTGCACACGCTCGCTGTCCCTGTCGCCTCTCAATGTGAAGACTGTTATCAGGAGGGCCCAGGCCTATGACAGCATGGAGAAGTGAGGCTTGGCTGTGTGTGTGTGTGTGTGTGTGGGGGGGGGTGCAGTACTTGGCTGGTGTCCAGGGTGTTTACAAATGAGATCGATACAAGTCTATTGGTTTGCTATTAATAAGCTTTACTAACTAGGCAATATTTTTGGTGTAACTAACTTCTTATGATAAACAATTAAGTGAGACATCTAAAATCATGATCAAGAGCCAATGGTGATGACTAATTTTTGTAAACACTACATGTAGTTGTACATAGCTCTTGAACACTTGCTTGTTGATTTCAATTAACTAACCTTGTTTGTGAGTTATTAAAGCTCGAAATTTGATTATATGGGGTTGTTTGATAAGTTGGCTGAATTTCAAAATAAGCAGGCATTTTCAAAATAAGCATGCACAATGATGTTATTTCATTGGTTAGTATACATTATTAAATCATGCAATAAACTGCACTTCCGAGATTTAAAGTTTGATCTGTGGGCATCATTTTAGTTTGTTTTCACCAATATTATCTACCTAATCAGTACTAAAAATAATCAGATTAGTACTCGCACGCGTCACTACAGGGAAGTCCCGTGGATGCGCGGAAGTGTCCACAGCTCTGGTAATAGTTAGTTCACTGTGCATATTGTGTCCTCTGTGACGGGTGTCTTCTGAGATACGAAATGTATATCTACACTGCTGTATTACATCTAGGGCTTTAGCTAATTCGATTTTTCTATTTGTAAGGTTGCGTTGAGGATTCCTGTAGAAGTAGGGAAGAAATTTGTGGTACACAATGAAGAATGAAAGTTGTAAATAACATTACATGTAAGCAATGGTCGAAGCGGAGACAAACGTTGAGCACGAGGGTTGCGGTCATGCTGGAGGGTGCTGGAGGGTGCTGGTCATGCTGGAGGGTGCTGGTCATGCTGGAGGGTGCTGTCAAGGTCATGCCGAGGGTGCTGGTCATGCTGGAGGGTGCTGGTCATGCTGGAGGGTGCTGGTCTGCTGGAGGGTGCTGGTCATGCTGGAGGGTGCTGGTCATGCTGGAGGGTGCTGGTCATGCTGGAGGGTGCTGGTCATGCTGGAGGGTGCTGGTCATGCTGGAGGGTGCTGGTCATTGCTGGAGGGTGCTGGCTTGCTGGAGGGTGCTGGTCATGCTGGAGGGTGCCTGGTCATGCTGGAGGTGCTGGAGGGTGCTGGTCATGCTGGAGGGTGCTGGTCATGCTGGAGGGTGCTGGTCATGCTGGAGGGTGCTGGTCATGCTGGAGGGTGCTGGTCATGCTGGAGGGTGCTGGCCATGCTGGAGGGTGCTGGTCATGCTGGAGGGTGCTGGTCATGCTGGAGGGTGCTGGTCATGCTGGAGGGTGCTGGTCTTGCTGGAGGGTGCTGGTCATGCTGGAGGGTGCTGGTCATGCTGGAGGGTGCTGGTCATGCTGGAGGGTGCTGGTCATGCTGGAGGGTGCTGGTCATGCTGGAGGGTGCTGGTCTGCTGGAGGGTGCTGGTCTGCTGGAGGGTGCTGGTCATGCTGGAGGGTGCTGGTCATGCTGGAGGGTGCTGGTCATGCTGGAGGGTGCTGGTCTTGCTGGAGGGTGCTGGTCATGCTGGAGGGTGCTGGTCATGCTGGAGGGTGCTGGTCATGCTGGAGGGTGCTGGCCATGCTGGAGGGTGCTGGCATGCTGGAGGGTGCTGGTCATGCTGGAGGGTGCTGGTCATGCTGGAGGGTGCTGGTCATGCTGGAGGGTGCTGGTCATGCTGGAGGGTGCTGGCCATGCTGGAGGGTGCTGGTCATGCTGGAGGGTGCTGGTCATGCTGGAGGGTGCTGGTCATGCTGGAGGGTGCTGGTCATGCTGGAGGGTGCTGGTCATGCTGGAGGGTGCTGGTCTTGCTGGAGGGTGCTGGCCATGCTGGAGGGTGCTGGTCTTGCTGGAGGGTGCTGGTCATGCTGGAGGGTGCTGGTCATGCTGGAGGGTGCTGGTCTTGCTGGAGGATGCTGGAGGGTGCTGGCCATGCTGGAGGGTGCTGGTCATGCTGGAGGGTGCTGGTCATGCTGGAGGGTGCTGGTCTTGCTGGAGGGTGCTGGTCATGCTGGAGGGTGCTGGTCATGCTGGAGGGTGCTGGTCATGCTGGAGGGTGCTGGCCATGCTGGAGGGTGCTGGCATGCTGGAGGGTGCTGGTCATGCTGGAGGGTGCTGGTCATGCTGGAGGGTGCTGGTCATGCTGGAGGGTGCTGGTCATGCTGGAGGGTGCTGGCCATGCTGGAGGGTGCTGGTCATGCTGGAGGATGCTGGTCATGCTGGAGGGTGCTGGTCATGCTGGAGGGTGCTGGTCATGCTGGAGGGTGCTGGTCATGCTGGAGGGTGCTGGTCTTGCTGGAGGGTGCTGCCATGCTGGAGGGTGCTGGTCTTGCTGGAGGGTGCTGGTCATGCTGGAGGGTGCTGGTCATGCTGGAGGGTGCTGGTCTTGCTGGAGGATGCTGGAGGGTGCTGGCCATGCTGGAGGGTGCTGGTCATGCTGGAGGGTGCTGGTCATGCTGGAGGGTGCTGGCCATGCTGGAGGGTGCTGGTCATGCTGGAGGGTGCTGGTCATGCTGGAGGGTGCTGGTCATGCTGGAGGGTGCTGGTCATGCTGGAGGGTGCTGGTCATGCTGGAGGGTGACAACAGCCTCTTGAGTAGTGGGGCGGTGCGGATTCTAGGGAGCCGATGGTGGAGGGGAAGTACTGATGACTCTGAAGATGCTGTACCGCAGCACCATCCTGGTGATTGACATAGCTAGGATAACCTAGCTGCTGAAACCACACTGATTAGTATGGATCACCGGCCCCACCCATCCAGTCATGCACCGCCTGTACAAGTTATGCATGCATGTACATCCCTATCCAGTTTCCGTGCCACTTCATAACCAGCAACTGTGCTGGGGGAAGCGGTTTCAGTCACAGCGTCTTTCATTGCGGTGGGGTGTGTTGTCGTGGGGAGTAGTCGTTGGAAGTGGATTTCTGTGAGTTCATATCTGAGAGCTTTTCCTTTTTCAGCAGCTTATTTTGAACATGTGTCTGATGAGCTGTCAGAGGAAGGACTGATGTTACCAAAAACAGGGCATGTGAACCTAGGTACCGACAAGCAACTAAGTCCCTAGGCGCTTTTAAACAGATTTCATTATAGTCATCTGGAGGCATTATTTCCAAATTTATGTGTTAGCCTTAGACTATTCTGCACCTTGCCTGTAACTGTTGCCTCTGCAGAAAGAAGTTTTAGCCGGCTAAAAAGAATAAAGAACTATACACTTTCCACTATGACTCAAGAGCGGTTGCAGGGCCTTTCCCTACTTTGTCTTGAGTCTGACTTAGCCAGAACTGTTAACTATGACTCTGTGATAAATTCATTTGCTTTGAAAAAGAATCGAAAAGCACCTTTGTAGGATCTATTCCATGCATCATTTGCTCAGTTATGCACAATTGTGTTTGTTGAAGAAACTATCAGCATATACATACATGCATAATAACACGAAATGGCATGCGTTAGCTATCCATATGCATGCAAGTTTAGAGATGGTGATGCGACAGGTTTTATGGGGTTAATGGGGCCCCAAACGTTGCACATTTTACCCTGAGCCTCACTACGGCTCTCACCGGCCCTGCCTGTCTGGATAGCCTCGAGTAATCTCATCAGCATTAAATATGTTACTGGGCTCAAACGTTTCTAAAATTTCAGGCAATATGCTTGTTTACCACCTGGCAGCACTGGGTGGTAGATTGGCATCCTGCTTTTGTCCATGATCTCTATGTTCTCTTTACATTGTTGCGAGTTTTCCAGCACCGGAGCCAACCTTTCTCTGGGCTGCACAGTCTATGCTTCAATTCTGATACACGCTCGTCTTGAGCCAATTGTACTCAAACCACAGGAACAGCGCTTTGCCTTCTTCCCTGAGTGCTGTCGTTTTCGGCTATGATTCATGCTTGTAGCACATTCTTGTAAAATTGTAGCTTGCTGTTTTTCTTTATTCTGATGAATTCTGAGATGTCAAACAACCATGCTACTTCTCTTTGCTTAGATACTGGTTTACAAAGAGCCTTGATTATGTCGGGCTAGCAACAGATCTACATGTTTTGCTGATGCCATGTAATGTCTGTTTACAATTTACACTGTAAAAACTACCTGTAAGGTTGCTAATAACCGAAGTATTGTTGCTAATAACCAAATTGCGTCGCCATAGAAGCCTATGGGTTGCAATTGGTAACTGTATCAATTTTGTCGATACCCGGAAGTTGCTGTAATGCAAGTTACTATTATGCGGAATATATATATGCCGGCGACATATTACGGCATAAACAGGAAGGGGTTTCCTGAAACATGTAGGATATCATAGTAATTAGCTGTACATGTATGGATTACAGAGACGACATTCTGTACAATCGTGCAGCAAGATCAACTAAGTGCTGTAGCATGGGGAGGCCAGGAAGTGCACCATGCTCTCTACGAATGCCAATTGTACTGTCTATAGGAAACAATCAGATGGACAGATGAGCCACAAGAAAGAAATCCAGTGTCCATATATCCTGCGCTTGAAAGGTGGTCGACCGTGAGATGGATGTGCTAAAAATGCAGGAAACTTTACAAGTACTTCTTGTAGTATCGCATTGATGTGGCTATTACAAATAGCCTCGCTTTGCATAGAGAAGAGAACAGGTTTCTAATGTCAACAAAAGCCTTCTTTCTGCAGCTGGCACAAGAGCTGATTGAGGACTACCGTACTAAAACGCAGGGAGGCCTCTAAGCACTGAAACATTATCCACAGAGGATGGCAGTGGATGCTGCTCACTGAATGCAATTAGTGTGACACCACTTAAGATTGTGACATGTGGCTGTGCATGACCGGCAATACACCAACTGACTGCTTTATTTAAATGGAGCGCCAGGAGAGTAAAACTTACGCGAGTAACTTCCACAAACACTTATATCACATCAAATATTAGACCCCCTAGATAGAGAGACTTGACCCAATGTGAAACACTGAAAACTCACAGGATCAATTCGCAGTGGGCTGATTAGTCTACATTCCTTAGCAGTATGATGAGGAGAAGCACCATCTGGGCATGTACGTCTATTATCACCTGTTTGTATACACACCACTAAGCAACAACAACATACATAAAATAAAATGCAAACAACCAAGCAACCCCCAAGTGCACTACTCATTCTGGCACTATTCACAACAAGCAGAACACAAACACAAATGACAGAACGTTGGGCGAATACGAGTTATTCCCAATGTGCGCGATAAACAGCAATAATGGCTATAGCTTCGTCCAGCACAAACTACACAAGCGGCCAATCGTCATAACACTACCGTAGTAGAGATTCCCAAAATCATCGCCATACAAAACTTGACTGTTCAAAATTTATATCACGTGACCACTACACAGATGCTCAATATTCAAAATAATTTGGACGCACATGTAACAAAATATCAGGATTCTAAATATTTTATTGGGAATAAAAACCATTTAAGCACCTCGCAGGACAATGGGAGTTGGTCGACCAAAGATGGCCTTGCATATGCACAATGGCATAATCAAACAGTGTACATGTGCAAACTATTACAGTAAGTATGAAGTATTTAAACTCCCTCCACATCGGTGCTGCACACGACAAAAATTGCATAAGTGTTCACAATTGAGGTTTGGAAGGAGGTTGTTCTGCTGCATGGCTGACGAGCGGCACATCTCTGTGCTAATGGCTGCACTCTGTATTGCATTTTGTGTGTGTGTGTGTGTGTGTGTGTGTGTGTGTGTGTGTGTGTGTGTGTGTGTGTGTGTGTGTGTGTGTGTGTGTGTGTTCTCAAGTGCGTAAAGTTGCATCATTTTCTGTTGCACCACCACCACCACCATGCAGGTATCAACAGGCCTATAATGACTTCCAATTGGTTCTCAAGATAGATAGTACAGTTGAGCTAGCAGCTACATCCTCTGATAGGTAAGGCTCAGTGTCTATTTGTGTTCTTTTATTTCTCTCTCTTTCTCTCTCTCTCTCTCCTCTCATCTCTCTCTCTCTCTCTCTCTCTCTCTCTCTCTCTCCCTCCCTCCCTCCCTCCCACCCTTTCTCTCCCTCTATCCCTCCCTCCCTCTCCCTCTCTCTCCCTCCCTCCCACCCTTTCTCTCCCTCCCTCCCTCTCCCTCTCTCTCACCCTCTATCTCTCTC
>JABACO010000005.1:11279514-11289874 GCA_013339895.1 Ephydatia muelleri
GGTGTGTTGTCGTGGGGAGTAGTCGTTGGAAGTGGATTTCTGTGAGTTCATATCTGAGAGCTTTTCCTTTTTCAGCAGCTTATTTTGAACATGTGTCTGATGAGCTGTCAGAGGAAGGACTGATGTTACCAAAAACAGGGCATGTGAACCTAGGTACCGACAAGCAACTAAGTCCCTAGGCGCTTTTAAACAGATTTCATTATAGTCATCTGGAGGCATTATTTCCAAATTTATGTGTTAGCCTTAGACCTTGCCTGTAACTGTTGCCTCTGCAGAAAGAAGTTTTAGCCGGCTAAAAAGAATAAAGAACTATACACTTTCCACTATGACTCAAGAGCGGTTGCAGGGCCTTTCCCTACTTTGTCTTGAGTCTGACTTAGCCAGAACTGTTAACTATGACTCTGTGATAAATTCATTTGCTTTGAAAAAGAATCGAAAAGCACCTTTGTAGGATCTATTCCATGCATCATTTGCTCAGTTATGCACAATTGTGTTTGTTGAAGAAACTATCAGCATATACATACATGCATAATAACACGAAATGGCATGCGTTAGCTATCCATATGCATGCAAGTTTAGAGATGGTGATGCGACAGGTTTTATGGGGTTAATGGGGCCCCAAACGTTGCACATTTTACCCTGAGCCTCACTACGGCTCTCACCGGCCCTGCCTGTCTGGATAGCCTCGAGTAATCTCATCAGCATTAAATATGTTACTGGGCTCAAACGTTTCTAAAATTTCAGGCAATATGCTTGTTTACCACCTGGCAGCACTGGGTGGTAGATTGGCATCCTGCTTTTGTCCATGATCTCTATGTTCTCTTTACATTGTTGCGAGTTTTCCAGCACCGGAGCCAACCTTTCTCTGGGCTGCACAGTCTATGCTTCAATTCTGATACACGCTCGTCTTGAGCCAATTGTACTCAAACCACAGGAACAGCGCTTTGCCTTCTTCCCTGAGTGCTGTCGTTTTCGGCTATGATTCATGCTTGTAGCACATTCTTGTAAAATTGTAGCTTGCTGTTTTTCTTTATTCTGATGAATTCTGAGATGTCAAACAACCATGCTACTTCTCTTTGCTTAGATACTGGTTTACAAAGAGCCTTGATTATGTCGGGCTAGCAACAGATCTACATGTTTTGCTGATGCCATGTAATGTCTGTTTACAATTTACACTGTAAAAACTACCTGTAAGGTTGCTAATAACCGAAGTATTGTTGCTAATAACCAAATTGCGTCGCCATAGAAGCCTATGGGTTGCAATTGGTAACTGTATCAATTTTGTCGATACCCGGAAGTTGCTGTAATGCAAGTTACTATTATGCGGAATATATATATGCCGGCGACATATTACGGCATAAACAGGAAGGGGTTTCCTGAAACATGTAGGATATCATAGTAATTAGCTGTACATGTATGGATTACAGAGACGACATTCTGTACAATCGTGCAGCAAGATCAACTAAGTGCTGTAGCATGGGGAGGCCAGGAAGTGCACCATGCTCTCTACGAATGCCAATTGTACTGTCTATAGGAAACAATCAGATGGACAGATGAGCCACAAGAAAGAAATCCAGTGTCCATATATCCTGCGCTTGAAAGGTGGTCGACCGTGAGATGGATGTGCTAAAAATGCAGGAAACTTTACAAGTACTTCTTGTAGTATCGCATTGATGTGGCTATTACAAATAGCCTCGCTTTGCATAGAGAAGAGAACAGGTTTCTAATGTCAACAAAAGCCTTCTTTCTGCAGCTGGCACAAGAGCTGATTGAGGACTACCGTACTAAAACGCAGGGAGGCCTCTAAGCACTGAAACATTATCCACAGAGGATGGCAGTGGATGCTGCTCACTGAATGCAATTAGTGTGACACCACTTAAGATTGTGACATGTGGCTGTGCATGACCGGCAATACACCAACTGACTGCTTTATTTAAATGGAGCGCCAGGAGAGTAAAACTTACGCGAGTAACTTCCACAAACACTTATATCACATCAAATATTAGACCCCCTAGATAGAGAGACTTGACCCAATGTGAAACACTGAAAACTCACAGGATCAATTCGCAGTGGGCTGATTAGTCTACATTCCTTAGCAGTATGATGAGGAGAAGCACCATCTGGGCATGTACGTCTATTATCACCTGTTTGTATACACACCACTAAGCAACAACAACATACATAAAATAAAATGCAAACAACCAAGCAACCCCCAAGTGCACTACTCATTCTGGCACTATTCACAACAAGCAGAACACAAACACAAATGACAGAACGTTGGGCGAATACGAGTTATTCCCAATGTGCGCGATAAACAGCAATAATGGCTATAGCTTCGTCCAGCACAAACTACACAAGCGGCCAATCGTCATAACACTACCGTAGTAGAGATTCCCAAAATCATCGCCATACAAAACTTGACTGTTCAAAATTTATATCACGTGACCACTACACAGATGCTCAATATTCAAAATAATTTGGACGCACATGTAACAAAATATCAGGATTCTAAATATTTTATTGGGAATAAAAACCATTTAAGCACCTCGCAGGACAATGGGAGTTGGTCGACCAAAGATGGCCTTGCATATGCACAATGGCATAATCAAACAGTGTACATGTGCAAACTATTACAGTAAGTATGAAGTATTTAAACTCCCTCCACATCGGTGCTGCACACGACAAAAATTGCATAAGTGTTCACAATTGAGGTTTGGAAGGAGGTTGTTCTGCTGCATGGCTGACGAGCGGCACATCTCTGTGCTAATGGCTGCACTCTGTATTGCATTTTGTGTGTGTGTGTGTGTGTGTGTGTGTGTGTGTGTGTGTGTGTGTGTGTGTGTGTGTGTGTGTGTGTGTGTGTGTGTGTGTGTGTGTGTGTGTGTGTTCTCAAGTGCGTAAAGTTGCATCATTTTCTGTTGCACCACCACCACCACCATGCAGGTATCAACAGGCCTATAATGACTTCCAATTGGTTCTCAAGATAGATAGTACAGTTGAGCTAGCAGCTACATCCTCTGATAGGTAAGGCTCAGTGTCTATTTGTGTTCTTTTATTTCTCTCTCTTTCTCTCTCTCTCTCTCTCTCTCTCTCTCTCTCTCTCTCTCTCTCTCTCTCTCTCCCTCCCTCCCTCCCTCCCACCCTTTCTCTCCCTCTATCCCTCCCTCCCTCTCCCTCTCTCTCCCTCCCTCCCACCCTTTCTCTCCCTCCCTCCCTCTCCCTCTCTCTCACCCTCTATCTCTCTCTTGATTTGCTGGGTCCTTCCTCCCCTCCTCGCCATCCTTACCTCTCTTATCCTTCACACTCTCCTCCACCTCACTCCAGACTGGCACGCCACCTTAAAGACAAGCATGGAGATGGTTGGAAAGCCAAGCTTCCTCCCAATCCTGAAGCTGACCTCGCCATGGCAGCGCTTAGGAATGTCAGCAGTGGGAAACCTTAATGATGCTGCCAGTTCTGTGCTCTACAGCTCTCTTGTGCATGGAGTATATGTTACCTTTGTTCTGAAGGATGGCAATAGCACACATGGCTCTAGTGTTTTAAAAACCTTTTCCTTAGCTATTAATATTTGTAGTGCGCTTTGTGTATGGTCAAAGTGTTATATGTGTAAGTGTAGAAATGTGGAAGAGGTGTATTTATTTGCTATGTACATGAGAAAATATGACACGAAATGAGACTTAAGGACATGTCTTGCATGAATAATGAGAATTGATATGAAATTGAAAGCAGAAGATTGTCAAATCCATGGTGCCTTGGTAATGGTGCCATTGTCCATTGGGCTTCAGATATTTACTAAAAGAACATTTACTGTGTTGAATGTAATTACGTGATCAAGATGTGCTGTGCAATGGATCAAAGCTGCTGCTATGTTCATAATAGCACAGTACGATTGTGGAATCGCTGTAATTTATCTTTTTGTAATGGAAGGCTAGCAACTTCCAAGAAGCCACCCACAAGTATACAAATCACTTCACGTCCTCAACACATGAAATTGTGGAAAAGCAACACCTGATACAACAAGCTGTTTACATTGGGCAATGATTGGAAATCGTGTGTGTTTTCTAAATGCACATTTTGTAGTGGAGCTGTTTCTCATCCTATGGAAATAACGAGCACAGCATGCTGACTTCTCTTGGGCAAGAATGGTAGCTACCTTGGGGTAGTGGAGTGAGGGAGAGGGGAAAATTCTTGACACAAACCCTATACTTGTATTATAAATGCTAAGACGGTAACAACAGAAGCACACTGGTTTTGGTCAAAATCTAAATCTGTGATGGAGAACCCTTTATTGCAGTTATTTATTTATAAACTGCAATTTAGTACAACATATACATGTGTGTACGTACTCATTTCAGTACTGTTGAAGCGTAGCTAGTCCCGTTGAACTACAAATGTGGTGCATACGCAACTCATTTCACTATTATGGGTTCTCCAAAGTATGCAAGTGGTTCTAATAAATGCACACCAAAGCAGGTGGGTTTGTTTCTGTATGCTATGCATGCAGGGCCATAGCAACTAGGTTTTTGGCCAGTTATTGTTAATGAATTGATTTGCTACATGTGCCTAGAGCCATGCAGAAATCTTAAAACCACCTTTTGTTGTTGACAATGTACCAAATTAGCCATCAAGTAGTCTGATGCGTGTGCCAGTTCAGCAAGAAAACCCAACTACTAGAGCTCCAATAAAGTGGGATTCCAGCTCCCTTACTATAGCTCTCAAGACAACTTTATACATGCAATAGTCAGTTCTGAGAAGTTGTGCTTTATTAGCTTTTGCATTGATAACATCAAAGATTCACCCATTGTCTGCGGCAGGTTTTCGAACTGGACTGTTGCCATTGCACATCATGAGCAAACTACCTACCACACACGAGACAGCTGTTGAATGATAGGTTGAAGCCTTGGAGATGTTCATCATGTCTTATTAAGAACATTTGAACATTGTAATGCTAAATGTTGTACAAACTGTAATAGCTAGTCGATAATTATCAAATCATATGTATGAACTACACAGAATGAAGTAAGCATTATAAATGTAAAAACCAGGCAAAAAATCATTCAGGGCCTTCAGCAGGCCCTCGGACCTCTGGCCAGGAGAATTTACACATTTTGGGCACTTCGAGTAAGTCACCCAAACCACCATTTACATATGATTGCCAAGCCTCCATAACATAATAATGGGCTGTACAGGTTTTAATCTTCGTTGCTATGACCCTGCATGCCAGGCTTACTCTCCTATCATTTCACACATTCATGTTTGTAAATACGTTGGGTGCAACCAGTTTAAGTCTACAAGTCAGCTGAGTAAAACGAAGATCTCTGGATTCTCAACAACTGATCGGATTTATGTGCATCCATGGGATTTAAAATGTACATACATGATCTTAATAAATTTGTATGGTTTTGTGCTGAAAACTGACATGTAGTATTGTGTGTGAGATATAGGTGTTGGTGAACAAGTTGATGTGTGATATATTTCGACTGTTGTGGTGTCGGCGGCCAATTTTACATGTACGTGTAATTAATTCCGCCCAGATGTACCCCGGCTCCTCGCCATGTTATTGTACATGTGTACGTACGTAATTGCTAGACTGCAAGGCACGGGGTAAAAATCAATGCATGCATCACGTGCAATAGTATCCATGGGCAAATACATGTATTGTAATGAATTCGCACCGTTGATGATCACGTGAGTGTAACAAAAAGCATATATAACTAGTGGCTGGTAGTGTTCCTAAGAGGAGGGGCCTTTTGAGGTATGTTTTGTGTGAAACAAAAGCCCAACACACATAGTCTATAGACGTGTTAAGTGCGTGTTAACCACATACAGCTTTTATAAGATAAAAGCATCGGCGCTTGCTTAAAAATTTGGTCATATCGACGAGGTAGTCTCGTACCCAGACCCTGATTCCCACAGCTGCGGATGGATTACATCACCGCTACGTGGAAAGAGGGTCTGGAGAACTGCTGTACTCAATTCTGTCCAGTGATTATGTAACAATATCAATCCAACGTCGCGAGGAATTTAATTACGTAGCCATGAATTTAATTTATTATAGAACGGAAATTGTCCTATACCACTAGCAACAATGTTGTATCTCATACTATGCCTGAATGGCTTAAGCTTAAGCCAGGAGAATCGCTATCAACATTTACTTAGTACTGTTGCCACCACTACTAAGATTGCGATATGTAGCTAAAGATAAAGTCAACTTCAATTATCTTTCATGGCCAGAGAGAACATTTGTGTGCCCTTTCCTGGAACAAACTGCACAATGAGCTTGAGACTACAACTCCTGTCTTGTACACTTTATTGAGGTCTTGCATCCCATTGCATTGAAAAAGTGTTGCTTTTACTCTTTAAGTAAACAAATCAATGCCAGAGACTAACCTGTCCGTGTGTGTGTGTTTGTGTGTGTCCGTGTGTGTGTGTTTGTGTGTGTGTGTGTGTGTGTGTGTGTGTGTGTGGGTGTGTGTGTGTGTGTGTGTGTGTGTGTGTGTGGGTGTGTGAAAGGGAAGGAAAGAAGGTTAGATGGTGAAGAGAGATGTGGACGAAGTGCATTAAGTACATGCTTTGTCGGCAAAACATACACCATATGCTGCACCAGCCTTTGATCCCTCTCAATCACAACACGTACTAAAAGAACGTACGTTTGAAACTAAAACAGAGCATATACACACTTTTGTTTGGACCATGCATATTATTTGTAAGTCTACGTTTGGTTCCAGTCTTCTAATTAGTCCACATCTGTTTGGATGTCAACCTTCTTTGCTAAGTTTAATGCGTGCAGGTTCCATTGTGTGTATGTGTGTGATCACGTTTGTGTGTGTGTGTGTGTGTGTGTGTGTGATCACGTTTGTGTGTGTGTGTGTGTGTGTGATCACGTTTGTGTGTGTGTGTGTGTGTGTGTGTGTGTGTGTGTGTGTGTGTGTGTGTGTGTGTGTGTATGTGTGTTGTGCGCGCGCGCGTCTCTCGGTGTTGTGTGTGTGCCTCTTTGTGTGTGTTGTGTATACGTAGCTAAAGTAGCATGTTAGTACGCAAAATAAAGTATACGCTCTTACCTGATCGGTCGTTAAACTTACAATCGGCGAAACTACCAACGCAATGCTTGCTTTCTTCGTGTTCCGAAGTTCATCAAAAGCCCACGGTAGAAATGCGTAACACAACGACTTGCCGTATCCTGTCGATAAACTAACAAAGGTATCGAGCCCACTAAGTACATCTCTGACAGTCCTTAATTGCTCGTCTTTCAGCTTTGTATAGGCCTACCCCAAACTCCATACGTACGTCACACATTCCTAATAAACTCTTGTTAATAACGAATTATTGCATACCTCGAATCTGATTGGTTCCCCAACATTCTGGTGACCGTGGACAGAATTGAGTACAGCAGTTCTCCAGACCCTCTTTCCGCGTAGCGGTGATGTAATCCATCCGCAGCTGTGGGAATCAGGGTCTGGGTACGAGACTATCGACGAGGTACTATACGTGTGTTTGAAAAGACGCGGATATTAGTGTATTGTACGTGTGGATGTGCGTGGACGTATGAATCCTAGCTTGCTTACAACATGTCCGTATGCATACGCGATGGGATGGATTCTTGCCTCCCTCGTAAGAGCGCCTCAGAATCGGTGGGACTACTGTAGTTGCATAGGACTGACCATAGCTCATATTTTGCTACGTGTACGCGTGCGTACGTTTGTATTTTGCTGTTGTGTGAGAGATTCGGGTATGTGATGGATCACAATGAAATAGGCTGGTGAGGTTTGTGTAGTATTCATAAGGGTTGTGCATTCACAATGGTAGCTGCAGGTGGGATCAGATTAGTGTGCATTCAGTATCCATCTGTAGTGACCGCTTCTATTCTCCTGGGTCCTGACCCTAGCACTAACCCCCCCCCCCCCCTCGTTTTTGATTGTGTGATGGTGTGATGTGATGTGTCTGTTGTGATGGTGTGCCTGTATTGAAGGTGTACTCTTTATATTAATGACTTTCCTGGCACCACACCATTCTGAAAGAAAAGTAGCACAGCAGTGGATAAACACAATTGTAACCTTGACAACACAAAGGTCAAGCCACCTGAGAACGAAACAGCCAGTTTAAGATTTGGTGAGCCTTAGTAAGAATGGTGTACATGGATGTTTGATGTGGTGGTGTGCTCATGTTGCCAGAGGCCAACATGTCTGCTGCAGACAAAGAAAGGAATGCAAATCGTGAGAGAGAAAAAGGAAATGAGGTGCATCACGTGTGTTTGGTGCAAGTGGTCTTGATGCATGTGTCTGTGTCTGTGTCTGTGTGTGTGTGTGTGTGCATGTGTGTGTGTGTGTGCATATGTGTGTGTGTGTGCATGTGTGTGTGTGTGTGTGTGTGTGTGTGTGTCGTGTGTGTCTGTGTGTGTGTGTGTTTGTGTGTGTATGTATATTGTATGTGTCTGTGTATGTTAATGTGTATGTGTGTATGCACGTGTGTGTGTCTGTGTCATGTCTATGTGTGTGTTTCCCCAGGCCTATAAAGCTGGGGACTTCAAGGAGGCCTATGAATACTACACACGTAGTATCAGCCTATTCCCCACTGCCGCTGCATACAACAATCGTGCCATTACAGGTCAGATCTAAGATCCGTAGCGGAGGTTGGGTGTATGGAATGCTCTCTGCTTCACACACTGCATGTAGCAACACCCATTTGCACACACAGTCATTTGATGATCGTGCTCAAGTGATATTTGTTCAATCCCACTCGTTCCCACCCTGGTTCCATCCCTGTTCCACCCCACCTCACTCCTACCCCGGTTCCATCTCATCTCCCTCCCACCCTGGTTCCATCCTGCCTCCTCCTCCCACCCTGGCCTCCTTCCCTGGCGGTCTGTAGCAATCAAGTTGTCGAGATTCTCTGATGCTGTCTCTGACTGCAATGTAGCGTTGAAACTGGAACCCACCAATACTAAAGGTAAGTGCAGGTCATGTCACAACACATATGCCTGTATAATGCACACATATGCACACTGACACACACACTCATCCACACACAGACACACACACACTTGGAGGTATTAAACATGTAAAATTACAACCCATTGTAGAAGTTTTGTGATCTCATCTCACTATTGTACTATTTGTACCTTGTGCATAGTGACATGGTACGTTATTCCTTGAGCTTGTACATGTGCTCTTGTTTTATACAGCACTGTTGCGGCGTGCAAATGCTTACAAAAGTCTGAAGAAAAACGCGGAAGCTATTGCCGACCTGCAGAGCGTGCTCAAATTAGAACCTTCTAACGACGCGGCCAAATCCGAACTCGAAGCATTCCTGAAGGAAGTGGGCGGAGCAAAAAGCGATGCCACAGCTGGTGGTAGTCGTCAAGACTCAGGGAAAGGTTTCCGTGTCCCAGTGCAAGAGGTGAAGGACTCCTCAGATAGTGGCAAAGGAAGTGGTCGGTCACGTGACACACCGACACAGGCCCCGCCCCCTTCTGGGCCAGCACCTCCCCCTTCTGGGCCGGCACCTCCCAACCCTTTGTTGGAGGAGCCTCCCCCTCCACCCCTCCCACCAAGGGTGCAGAAGCTGAAGGAGGAGGGTAATGCCTACTTTAAGGCAGGGGCAGTATGTGGACGCTGAGATAAAGTATTCGGCTGCACTAACCGAACTGGAGAAGGGTGAGTGTGTAGGATGGGTGAGGTGTGTAGGGTGGTGGTGAGATGTGTAGGGTGGGATGGGAAGGTGGGATGGGAGGGTGTGTAGGGTGCGATGGGAGGTGTTGTAGCGGTGGATGGGATGGTGTGTAGGGTGGATGAGAGGCTGAGGTAGGGTGGATATGTGAGGTGTGTAGGGGTGGGTGTGAGGTGTGTGATGGGTGTGAGGTGTGTAGGGTGGGATGGATGTGTGTAGGTAGATGGGAGGTGTGTAGGTTTGAGGGGAGGTGTGTAGTAATGGGAGGTGTTGTGGTTGGATGGGAAGTGTGTGGTGGATGGGATGGTGTTGTAGGGGGGTGGGAGTGTGTTGTAGGTGGATGGGAGGTGGTAGGGTGGATGGGAGGTGTGTAGGGTGGATGGGAGTGGGTAGGGTGGATGGGATGTATGTGGTGGATGGGAGTGTGTAGGGTAGATGGGAGGTGTAGGGTGGATGGGAGGTGTGTAGGGTGGATGGGAGGTGTGTAGGGTAGATGTGAGGGTGCAGATGAATGGATGAATGCTATGTGAAAGAGTAGACAGATGTGGATAAATTGATGCATCCTGGTTAGGGTACACTCTGTATGCAGGGTTGATGTTTCTTTGTGGTCCATGATATTGTCTATTGAAAATGGTGTGTATGTATGTGTATGCGTTTGTATTTGTGTATGTACAGTGTATGTGCTGTGTGTGTG